>JAXGGA010000913.1:0-167500 GCA_038373865.1 Uloborus plumipes
TGAAATTAAGTACTTACCCATATTTCATTATGATGTTTTCCTTTTCCTTTCCGACTGATTTTCGTAGCTTGCTTGTTCTTCGGTGGCGCTGGTATCGTGAATCACTTCGGAAGAAGCGGGACTGCGCATGCGTAAATGCGGAAGTTAGAAGAAATAACGGAAGTTTTCGGTTTTAAGGGAAACAGAAATTTTTCGTTAAAAAATGAATGAAAATGTAGTGTATAAAGAGGGTTTTTTCTGAGAGTGTACGTAAAAGGAAGTAAAAATGATAATAATAATTAACTGATTGACGTGGTTGGCGAGCAGGATGAAAATTAGGTAGGAAACAAGATAGTTTCACTGTTTTCCAGTAATTTATTCCCTGAACGTCACCGAAAATATTCCAAACCAAACGTCTTCCACCGTTTTAACCACATTTTTTACTTTCTTTTACGTAGTGAAGGAAGTATTGTGATCGCGAAAAAAAAATCACTCAAATTTGAGTCTAAATTTTGATTTTGCTCACCCCTGAATGAATGTTCAGTAGTTTTTTTCGACCTGTCAGCGCGTGCATATGTACCTACCAACATATAAGCAGCCGAAAAATCCTTTTCAACCACCCCCGAGTTAATTACGACGAGTTTTCTCGTGACGTCTGAATGTACGTATGTGCGGATGTATGTGCGTATGTATGTGCGTATGTGCCTCGCATAACTCAAAAACTATATGCCGTAGAAGCTTCTAACTTGGTATGTAGGCTCTGAGGATGGTCTAGTTGTGCACCTCCCATTGTGGTTGCATTCGACTGTTCCCAAGGGGGTGTTTTACCCCTTTTTTGGGGTAAATCAGTGTTAATTTCAATGCAGGCTCAAGTGATATGAATTGGCGCAACCACTTGGCGATATTTCGCCAAGCTTTTGGTCACCAAGTGTTTGACGCCAACTTGGCGACATATCGCCAAGTTGGTGACAAATCGCCAAGTTGGCGATAAATTTGGCGAAAAAATTATTTTTTTGAATTTGGGTTCAATTTGGCGCTATTGGCGATATTTTGCGAAAAATTCACTGAAAGATATTAAAATCAGCAATGTTTAGAAAATTAACCATCTACTTATATTAAAAACTGAGTATCTTTCTAACTATCTTTCTTTCTAACTATCTTTCTTTCTATCTTTCTATGTCACGCTTATTTCTCTTGAACGCCAATGAACTGAAAGTCGAACCAGGTACCGATAGATAGGTAATTTTTCAGGCTTCATTAGTTTCAATCTATATGATTATACGATTTGAATTAGCGAAGATATCAATTAATAAGTAGTCAAGTTTAAAGCGATTAAGCCTAATAAATGATTAAACATGAAATCCATTCTTGCAAACCGTCGTTGCTATGAAACAGTGATAACAATGATAATGAGAATTTGGAATGAAGGCTTAACTAAATCAAACACGAAACTCATAAGCGGGTTACTTACGTAGTATTTTTATCGCTAGCTACTGGTAATATTTTTAAACATTCATTTGTTGAAAAGCCATCTACTTATGTTAAAAACTGAGTATCTATGTCTGCTTTTTTAATTTGAGCGAGCTGAACTTACTGAAACTCTCCTCACCATCTTGAAGACGCGTAGCATCTCAATAATTCGTATGATTTTTTTGATGCAGGAAAAAAGTGAAGGCGTGAAGCGCCTGTTAGCGAGCCGCCTTGGCGGGGAGTAGTTTCTTGAAAATTTCCTTACTACTTTCATGGCACGAAGTGCCCTTGCAACGCCGGGCCACGTGCGTGGTATGTCTTGAAATCGAATGAACATTAAATTCTATCAAATAATATAACTTCAAAATGAGGTAAAAGTTAGAGAAGGGGCACGTTATGCATCAACATGCCGCAGGAAGCTAATCTAGCTGCCCTGGCAGCTAGTTGTAAAATATTTTTTGCATTGTTTCGTGGTAGATTAGAGGAGTAAATATTTGAATTGTTACCTTGCTCAGTCCAAGCACTTTTTTTAACACTTAAAGCAACTACTAAGAAATTTACACGTAAAAGGAAGTAGTGTGGGGTCCATACCAGATTTTTTATTTTGGTTGCCACTAAGTGTTGTGACTTGATGATACATCGCCAAGTTAGCAACAAAATGAGGGATGAATCTTGTGTGAATTTGGCGATATTGAGGGCATTTAGCGAGCTTCTTCTACAACAATTTCTCCTTGAGTGCTCAGTAGGCTGGCTATATTGCATCCTTATTTGTTCATGTATATAATACTCTATATACATTTTTTTTGACGCTAACAAACTTATTTCTACAGCACGTGAAGAAGAATCTAAGCAAGATGAAGACTCGGGGAAAGCGACCAAACCACCAAAAATTCAGCTTCAAGGGTCGATCAGCTTGCCAATTTTAAACACTGAGTCTAGCAAAGAGACTTGTATAAGAGAAACAAGTTCCTGGGACATATCGCAGTCCTCAACTTGTCGGATTGTTGCTGTTGATCCAGTTATGTTTACCATCCAGATGGGTGATCAAGCAACTGCTCCTGAAGAGCCTTGTGGTATCAGTTTTCTTCTTTTCTTTAACTACGAAAGAAAAAATTCAATTGAAAAAAAAATATCGACGATCACAAATACCGCAATTAACAACCAGCGTACATTGTGATTAATCATTATAATAATTGCGTGTGCGAATAAAACATGTTTTTCAGAAAATAAATTTGGTGGTTAAAATAGATTTGACAGTTTTGTAGATTTGATGGAAACTAAGGCCCCTATATATACGAGCCGGCGCATCAAGATTAAGTTTCACCACTTTGGATCCAGCACGTGTTTGTGTGTTTGAGAGGTTGTCTTTTCTGGCCAGTAATCGCGTTTTGGTAATTTTTCACTGTGAGCAATTATCAGCGGCACGTGGATTTGGCAAAGCTTAGCAGTGTGCCAAAACATTTTTCTGGTAACCCTACTCCGCAACAATGAAAAATTGGAAGTGAAAGTTCATGAATTGGATCCAAAGTGGTGAAACTTAATCTTGATGCGTCGGCCTGTCTATATAGCGGCTCTAATGGAAACTATAGTGACAACCTTAGAGTAGATCAAATCACGAAGTTCACAGCTATTGCTTTTATTTATTTGTTTATTTTTATACTTGCAAAAAATTGTTCCGCGACTTGTTAGATTCAGGGTATGAAAACTCTCTAGGTTTCTTCTATTGACTTTACAAATCAAAATTATTCAATATTGGCAAGAATGATAATAAAATAGAAATAAAACAAAATAGATTTTTTTTAAATCAAAAAATTGTTTTTATAAGCTTAATTTGAAATAAAAAGTACGAAATAAAACATGATTTCTTAGAATACTTAGAATTTGCAGTTACTCTCGCCATATTTCCATTTAGGTAAATTCTAAAGCAGTCTACAAAAATTAAATTAAAAATTGAAAGAAGAAAAACATAGGCGATATAGAAAAATCTAATTCGTACAACGCTGTATACCGCCTATTTCTTTCCAGTTTTCTTTTGTTAGAAAATGTTTTGCGAAATTTCATAAATTTGATTACAATGCATAAAATCAGATTGATATTCTTTCATGCATAGTGTGATAAATCCTTTGCATAATTCATACTTCGTTTCTTTTAGGGACATGTGAAAATAAGGAAGATTCGCAAAGTGTTTCTCTAAGCGAAGGATATGGGGACAGGATCAAGGTGCAAGAAAAAGATTATTTTTACGATGAGACAACCTATTCGCCTTCTGCAAACTTTGGGGAAAATATTCAAACACCTTTGCCCTCAGCCCCTCCTTTTGAAGATCAAAATATCAAAAATATTACGGAAGAAAAAGAGTTTGATCCTCTTTTCCCGACCAGATCTCGATGCCGTAAACAATGGAATCTGTCACTAGACCAAGATGGAAAACTCAGTATCAAAGAAAAATCGGAAGGAAGTGATTCAGATGATTCTAGTTCCTTACTAATTGACAAAAATTTGGAATCCGATGCTGTAAATAGAAAATGTAGAGGCATGTTATCTCCTAACTCCTCTTTTGGCTTTATACCCAGTTTAGAAGATCGCAACGCAATGACAACAAAAGATGCTAAACTGGGAGATAGATATGGTTTAGAAGACGATTTACGCTCTTTGAAAAGAAGTGAAGAATTTCAGTCTTTTATTGAAAATACTACTCAAGCATTTTTGAAAGTAGCGAATGATTTCAACAATGCAGAAAAAAACTTTGACAATAGCTTTCAGAAGGCTGAGGAAATCGGTGACATAGTGTCCATTCAGCATAGACACTGTGATGTACAGAATAAGAGTAATCATGGGATTGAGCATGAAAAGTTGCAAAGTGAAGACATAAAAAAGAATGAAAAGGTTGGCGATTCTGATGAAAACGATAGAAATGTAAACCCCACTACTTCACATGATGAAAATGTAAAGGGAGATACACAAGAAGCATTTTTAGAGCTGCCTAAAGGCTCAACGTTTCTTGAAATTAAAGAGATGAATAACGGCTTAAGCGTGTCTCATCAAGATGAAAATAAAAATAAGGATTTCAGCAACGCACAATCCGAAGTTTCAAGAAGTGATGAAGATAAGAAAGAAACGTTAAATTACCATGACAAAGAAGGAAGAAATTGCAATGAAAGAGTCAACCGTGGAATGAATTTGGGTAGCACAAGCTGTAACGATGCGAATAATCGTGAAAATGCTATTGATGAATCTTGGAAACAAAGGTGGTATGAAACACACCCACGGTTGGATAGCGGCCATCTTGCTGCACCTGACCTATTGCCTCCTCCTCAAAGTAATCAATTTTCTAGAAATCGTCAAATTGCTGCCCGTACTATTGACCGAATGGGAAACTACGGATTACTATCTCACATAGGAGAAGGGGGAGATGTTCCTCTATGCAGACGACTAACAGTCACAGATGAATTGCCTAATGTCGATGGAAGGTTTTCCGATTCAAATTTAAGAAGCAGGGCAACTTCTTCCACTCAGACTGATCAACGAGATGAATGGCCATTACGTTCGAGTAGGTCTGCCGATGAAAGTCTTGAAATCATAAGAACAAATTTTAGGAGGAATACAGATTCCTCCGATGTGAGTGTGCCTATCCTCCAAAGCGAAATTAACAAATGCAACAAGAAAACTACTCAGAATGGTTATTCAAACAACCGTTTTCCAACAAACACTTCCGATGATAATAAATTTGCACAGATGCCCCACAGCCGAGAAAAAGAACTTGATCGAAAAAGTAATAGTAACTCTGAGAGTGATAATATATGTAAAGTTACTACCAAAAGGGAAAATGACAGCGGGTTTTTTTCATTAGACGAAAATGATAATACTTCAAATTCAACTAAAGAAAAATTCAATGTTAACTTGGTTGATGAACCAAAAAGTTTCTGCAATGCTGAAACTGTAACTCCTGGGTCTGAAACTTTCGATTTGCTACAAACAAGTGCTTTATCCCAGAAATTACACGATGAATTTCCCAATCAAACCTCGCATTGTGTTGCATCTGGCGGAGCTATTGTAACTGAAGATACTGATCAATCTAAAAAAGAATGTGACCGAATTAGATTAGCTTATGATATTAATATTAATGGTGACAAGTCCGTCGATAAAATTGAGCAAAATCCCAGCTCTGATTCGAGTGAAGCTGAATATTCCGATACTGGGGTGAGTAAAAATGAAGCACAGACCGAAAGGACTGTTAAACAATTTTTTGATGGAGGCGACAAAGAAAATCCTGATTTCAGGGGCTCTAAAAAGAAACAAGATTCTACAATAACGATGGCAGAAGGTGATCAAATTCCTTTGGAGGAATCTGAATCAAAATATGGCACTTTGCAGGTGGATCAAGAAGTCAGCATTGACTCGGATTTGAATTCTGCTCGTGGTGATTTTTCGGCAAATGGAAATGGGAATTCTCAAACAGATGCCCAACAACAAACTGGAGATGTTATTCCATCTGGTACGCAGACGAACAGCAGTTTCTCGGAAATAGATATTCAAAGATTTTCTGAAGAATGCTTCGATGATTTAATGCAACAAGCAAGAAGTCAAACACTCGAAGAAGATAGTGAAGTAATGGAGTTTGCTTACTATTCTAATAGCTCTCCTGATTCCCCGTGTAGTGAATTGTCCGAGAGCGCCTTTTCGGCAGAAAACAATGACTGTTCTGAAGAAATCTAATTTATTATTTTATGAATTTTCGGAGACAAACTTTTGGGACATTAGATAGGAAGAAAGCTATTGGTTTGTTAAAAGGTTGTATATAAACTTTTCAGGTGCTTAACTCATTGCATAACAATTAGAAATGTAGCAGCGGATTTTCATAAATTGTTTTTCGAGTTTAATGATGAACTTTGCGTCATATAGTTTATATCAAGTATTTTACATTTATGTCTGCAAAATTTGGAACAGTGATGATTGACAGTGTTTACGACCCAAACTTGCTTTTATATATTGAAGGATCTTGTTACTCAATCCAAATTTTTATAAAATGGCAAGAAAAAAATGGAAGGAAAATAAAACTACGAAACTGTTCTCCTGTACTATGTGCATTAAAAACTTCATCTTCAGCCAAAATAAACACATTCTTTTAAAAAATGCTCAATATTTTAATTTCAACTTCTTAAATTGCTTGTATATGAGCTCAATGCATTCACATAATTCAGGAAACTTTTGTTTTTCTTTTAAGTTAAATTTTTTAAAAAAAAGTTGCCCATGAAAAAGTTATATGCATCTGAAAATATAATTAATTTATCACTTTTGCTTTTGCTATATTTTCTGAAAATTGTTTTCCACAGTCAAATTGCGGGTCAATTTGCCAACATCGTTGCCAAACAGGTGCAATTGATTTTAGATACACGAACAAAAAGAAAAGTTCGAAAAGTCTTCTCAAGCAAAAAAAGCGTTAAATGTTTATTTTTAGCATAAAAAATTGAGTACAACAGAGTAGACTTTGAAAAAAAAAAAATACTCACGTTTAAAAGAAATCTTTATACTTTCCTGTACATCTGAAAGAGAAAATGGCCGTAAGTTAATATTTAACTAATTGATAAAATTGTCAACTATTTTTTTCGTTAAATTATCTCGGTAACAGACTTGACAAACTATAAGGGGTAAAATTCTAGAAGATATATCTGAACTCGCCTATAACGAGCCCTGATTTAACGAGGAAATCAGAAATACTTGGTTGGTAAAATATGAAACTGAGAACATAACTCGCTTTTACCGAGCAAACCTCGGGATAAACGAGAAATATTTTTGTAATTCATTAATTTTCTAATGACTTCTACCTTCTTATTCCAGATAATTTTTTCTTGAAAAAATTCTGTAACATTCCGAAATCAACTAAAAAATTGATGAATCATAAATACGGAGAGGCGGTGAGTAAAATGAAAATTTAGGTTGATGTTTGAGTGGAAAATTAATCGGGAATATAATAGTTTCTTTCGTCCGTGCAGGAAGCTAAAAATTATTTTCACGCACTAGTTTTTGGGCTTCTTTTTTTTTTTTTATTCTGAGGGATTTTATTCCTCGAAAAAGAAGAAGAGGATCCTGGAGTAAGAAGAACCCTTAACAATTTTAGATTTAACTGATTGAATTAAGGCAAAAAAAAAACTTTATTTTGTGTTGGATTTGATCTATGGAATAAGGACAGGCTCTTACATTGATGCATTTTAAACATTGAGATGGACAGGAAGGAGAATACTATGAGAAACAGTCTGATCTTTACATTCTTCTTTCAGTCATTTAGGTATAGCATGGAGTATAAAGAAAGAGAGAAATTTTCTACGTGTGTCAACACCCTAAAACTGCTCAAAATTTTAATTTTATCACCAGGATCGCTGTAAACGAGTGGGTAAAATTGCCTTGGTGGCTAAGAGGACAAGACTTACAGAAAACTAGACCTTTCTTCCAACCCAGGACCGGTTCCAATTTTGAAAGTTTTTAAGAAAATTGAAATCTTAAAAACATGATTGTGGGCCATGTTGGGTAGCGTGAGAAAACAGATTGAGGTGCATGGACTCTCCCCTGGACATTTTTTGGAACTGAAGCGTTAGATACTCAGTTTTAGAAGATCGTAGAGAACTTTATAAAAAAATTGTAGTTCGGGAGTTTTCCTCTGTAAATTTTTCAAAATTGAGAGGTTAAAATTTTTATGATGTTCGGAGGAATTCGGGGTTTCACCCCAGGAAATTTTCCAAATTGAAGTCTTGAAAACGCGAATGCAGGTGATTTTAGATGACACTAGGGAAGGGTTTAAACTTATGAGACTCTAATCCAGAATATTTCCGTAGTTTAAGTTCAAAAAGCACAATTACAGTCCATCTCTGGAGAAATTAGAAAAAGAAGTTGGTTTCTGGTACCTCAGGAATTTTTTTGGGATTGAAGTCCTAAAAACTAAACAATAAGCAAAATTTTGATGACGTTCCGAGAAGGAATGCGAGTCAGGTCTCTCTCCTGGAAAATTTTCAAAACAGAAGTTTTAAAAGTGCAAATGCAGCCCACCTTTGATGAGTTTATGAAAATTAATATATTTCTTGAAACCTACCTTGGATTTTTATAATTTTTTGTTGCAATCTGAGTTTTAAGTCACAATTTTAGAGAAAGAAATTTGAAAACAATTGTACTCAGGCCTTTCTCCCATAAGTTTTCGAAATTGATGTCCCATAAAAATAATTGTAAGTCACTTTTGATGACGTTAATGGGGTAATGGGGGATGGGTAGGATTCACATAATCTCCCTCGCATTGTTTTCAAAATCAACTTTTTAAACACAATTTTAGACTGTGAAAGTGACGGAGGTGGAGGCACTCCTGACCTCCACACTTTTTTCATCTTCAAAGACTGCCTAGACATTAATTTTTATTTTAAAAATCTAGACCAAGATTTTTATTTTTAAAATTTCCAAGTAGAATCACTTATGTATTTAAAGATAGCTTACAAAATTGCAATTTTCAGACTTAATTTCCGAAATTTTACCCTGGAAGAATCTCTATAAAAGCTCCCTCATTTCTATAACTTCAAGCTTTAAAGAT
This sequence comes from Uloborus plumipes, assembly GCA_038373865.1. NCBI lineage: Eukaryota > Metazoa > Arthropoda > Arachnida > Araneae > Uloboridae > Uloborus > Uloborus plumipes. Next base: position 9,020 of record JAXGGA010000913.1, read on the forward strand.
AGCCAAAATCTCGCATTGTGACTCTGACTCTAGTTTAACAATTTTTGCTATTAAGATAACCGTTTTACACTCACATTAACAAATGTATCATAAAATTGCATTTTTAAGACTCAAATTTAGTAAAGAAAAAAAAAACTATTCGTGAGTATTCCCCAATGCGCCTCTGAAGTCACCAAAGGAGATTGAAAACAAAGTTTTTAAGTTCAACAAGACAAAAAAACTTGCTGGAAAAAATTCGGCTCAATTCGTTCCCTTTTCAGTCAGCTAATTGGAGTCAGCTAAATATAGTCTTAAATAACTCTTTTGAAGCTTCAACTTCGCAAAAATGTCGGAAGAGAACACTAAAACCCTTTGATCCATTTTTTTTTATTGCTGAAGGTGCCCTTAATCACAAACTTTTTGTGTGACGGAAGTGACTAAGATGTTTTCAGTTGTTACCTGAAATAAAATTAAGTCACACTAATATTCAGTTAAATTAAAAAACCAATCGCAAAAAGCAATTAAGCGTCTCACTGAATATACAATTTTGATTATTCATTTTTAATGTGCGGGGAACTGAATGAATGATTTCTTTAATGAATTATCCTACTATCTTATGAGAATTTATGTATATGAGGTCCTATATACATTAGAATTTCTAAAGAAGGCTTCTCTGATGCAAACCTGAAATTCACTACTATCATTACTTCACGGTCTCTTTATCTTGTGCCAATAACAGATACAAATATTTTTGAGATGAAAAGTCGTACACGTGCTCTTTTCTTGCTTGCTCCCTTTCTCGTTGTCCGTGCTTGCGTATATTGTGGTCAAACGGCCTAGCAATCACTATAAATTGTCCAAGTTACCATCACAAATCAATAACTTGGAAAACTGGATCAGGAGTTATTATTTGGCCCTTGATTTGGATCACAATCATATTAGAGGGTGCTTCCGTATATTGCACTCGTATTTAAACTGAAGTCGAACTTCTACCTTCATGATGATGGTTTAAAACGGATGACGTTCACTTGGATTTAAAATAGGAAAAAAAATTGAAGTAAACTTTATTTCCTCATTTAAAGCCAAATTTCTTAAAGATTTTTTTTTTTTTTACTTCCGGGGAAAATACTGTTTCACTTGCTTTCTAAATATTATTCAAGAAGTAAATCATTATCATTTTAGTCTAAATAAGCCAGTCATTGTCATTTTGAAATATAAATTATTCAGGGATCATACATTTCGGAAAAATAACCGAACTTTTATAAAATCGCTAAAAACCTAAAATAAAGTGGCAAAATCGTTAAATTTTTAGAAAACCGTAAAAGTTAACAAATGTTCTTTCAAATCGTGAAAATTCAAATACAAATGAACATGTACTCACCCCCCCCCCCCCCCCACACACACACCAAGAACTTATTCCTAAATTTGCCTATGCCCTTAAGCACTTATTAAGAGTATTTAGTGTAAAAATTCCTATTGCAGCATGCACTTTAGTTTAAACCACACAAAAAGCTAAATGAACATTAAAGAAAGAGTAAAAATTAACCCCTTGAATCATTTCTTTGAAAAAAAAAAAATCGAAAATTTTTTTGACGCAAATTCTGTGACCCAGAACAAAATTCCATGAAGCTCAAATAAGTGCAAATCCATTCATTTTGATGAAATGTGACATAATCAGTGCAAAAAAAGTATAAAAACTGTATGGATATTTTAGTTTTAAAGGGGTGTTCCACTTATCTTAGTGAAACCCACTTACTCGAACCAACAACCCTATTACAATAGTTTGATTATTTTTACTCGTCAATAGTTTCGTTAAAATCTTTTAATGTGTATCTTAGTGAAAACTGGGTTTTCCTCCCGGAGTGCTGTCTCTAATGGGTAATGCCCGAGAGAAATAACTTTGATTGAACGTCATAGGCAGGGATTCAAGTGAAACAGCACTGCGATCGCTTCGAATGCAATCGCTACTGGAAGTGAATTACATTATCATCAACTTAACTTGGCATGACGTCACTACGGGTGGAGCCAATAAGAGCTCACAAGCACTCAGCTATCTCTTCTTATTCGCCAAGTAGGCTGTGACGTTTTATCTAGCTCGTTTTTCATAGGCAAACGTCACGTTGACGTCACGATGTTTTTATCAAGAAACGTTCTAATGTAATTCATTTCCAGTAGCGATTGTAATTTGCGATGGCCTGTTTCACTTGAATCCCTGCCATAGAATTACAAATGTCCCTATGCACGAGTTCAACTTGCAGGGTTGCAATTCTATTCGAACACAACCAGAAAGAGAGAAGAAGGGAGGGCGAAATATTGAAACTTGTAACTAAGTTATCGTAATCGATTCCAATTGTAAACAATATGGCGGCCTTCTGACTAACTTTTGTCGTGTGATGTTAATTAGGACATAATGTTTAGCAATTTCTTTGATTCTTTTATTTTAAATCCTTTTAAATGATGACGTAAAACAAATCACTTTCTAAGATGGATGCTGAAGCTGCTCAAGAACTTATATTAAGTTGTCATTCTAAATTAAAGAGTGTAAAAGAAACGGGTGTGACTGAACTGAACCATATGATCGATGAAATTAACGCCTTAAGTACGGATGAATTATGTCTTCAAAATCAGGTGTGTGTAAAAAAACAGATGGAAAAAAGTGGGGGATTTCAATGCTTTTTGCATTGTACAATCCATATTTATGCAGTCCATTAATTTATGTGTCAATTTTAAGTACTAGTTACTCCACGAAAGTAAGTAATGAAAAAAACAGGGGGCCCCACAAGGGAACAAGGTTGGATGAATTTTGTTTTCAGATTAAAAGACTTTTTTATTTTAACCGACTTCAACAAAGGAGGAGGTTATACAATTCGTCAGAGAATTTTTTTTTGTATGTTATAAGATTACTCGAAGACGCCTGGACCGATTTCGAAAATTCTTTTTTTGTTTGAAAGGGTTTTTTTTCCGATTGGCCGCATCCTCTCGTGGTTCGGGTTTGATAACGGGAACCTGCAGAAATCATTCGAAATAGAAATCGGGATCACAGTAATCGTAATAAGGACAATTTTGAATGTAAGGCTTCTCTGGATTAATTTGTTTCTGTGGTCTTTTTATCTTCATGTAATGCTGATAACATTGTTTTGAAATATTTTACTTATATTAAAAACTGAGTATTTTTCTATGTCTTGCTTCTTTCTCCTGAATACCAATGAACTGGAAGTCGAACCAGGTACCGATAGATTGGTAATTTTTCAGGCTTCATTAGTTTTAATTTATGTAATTACATGATTTTTATTAACGAAGATATCAGTTGATAAGTGGTCAAATTTAAAGCGATTAGTCCTAAATGATTAAGTATGAAATCCATTGTTACAAAACGTGGTTGATATGAAATAGTAATAATAATGACAATGAGAATTTTGAATGAAGGCTTAACTAAATCAAACATGAAACTCATTGACGGACTCCGTACGTAGTATGTCTTAAAATTTTATGAACCGCGAGAAACTAGTATACTAGTATATAGTATTTGAAATATTAATTAGTTTAAAAATCGTTAATATTTAAATGGCTTTGATTAAACTTAAGGCCCCTATATAGTGGTTCTAGTTAAACTAGTACACAAATAAATACCAGAGAATAACAAGGATTAGTTTTTAGTTTCAATCATTTAAAATTTTAGACGCATTGATAGTTTTTCTTTTGTCCTACATAGTTTTTTTTTACGGCGCATGTACTTAAGAAAATTAGGTGAAGTTTCGTAATGGAAACATTATCTTATCTCATAAGTACATTTACACTAAAAAGAATTAAATAAAAATATTTTTGAAAAAAACAAATTGAACCGACTTCGGAACTTCACTTGACAAGTGCTCTAAAAAGTAAAAAATAATTTTATTCTTTGAACACCATCGATACTACATTTAAACATAAGTTTTGAAATCAGTACAAAAACTATAGGTATAAATATTTTGCCAATATTTTTCAGAGAAACCATTGAAAATTAAGAGCTGAATATTTGTACCATTCCATAAATATGTGGTTGTCAATGTATGTCAACAATGTGCGATTGCGAATAAAGAACCTGGATTCATTGAAGTTTATATTTATAGCTGAATTACAGTTTCGTATGATTCTGTTTAGTTTTTGCACCGACTTCAAAACTTATGTTTAAATGTAGTATCGATGTTGTTCAAAGAATAAAATTATTTTTTACTTTTTACAGCACTTGTCAAGTGAAGTTCCGAAGTCGGTTCAATTTTTTTTTTCAAAAATATTTTTATTTCATGAATAAATTTTGCTCCATTGTGAATTTTTTCATATATTTGTGGAAAAAACCTCTTAGACAGCTGTTTAAAGCTTAAAACTCATTTTTAAGTTTTTCAAACGTTATCTTTTTTATGAATATTAATGTAAATCAGTTCAAAAGTTAAAATATATATATATATCCCCTATTCTTTATTAAAACCAATGGTCCACCCCTAGATTCAGCTCCTTGGGTTTTCTCAATTTTGAGTTTTACATCCACCTGATTTGAATATTTTTTATTTCAATTTACGTAGTCGTTGGCTCCTTTCATATTAATTAATTCCAAACTGATGAAGTAATCAATGATAAGTTTAAGAAGCAAAAATAAATCAAGATTCATATAATTTCATCAAGAGAAAGAAAAGAAACCTCACTTTCTGAGCTATGTCGTTTTACCAAGTCGACCCTTTGAAGATTTGGAATTTTATCATAGTACCTATCCCTGTGGCAGAAAGCTGCCGACACGGCAACATTGTCGTAGAATCAGGGAGACAGTGTGCAGAAAGTTTTTTTATATTGGGAGGAAGAAAAGGGCTAAGAAAAACAACTAATATAAAACAGTTATCAGAAAAAAGACCTATGAATCTATAGTATTAACCCTCTCGCTGCGTATTTTTTTTATCAAAATAGGTTCAAAAATTGCGTATTTTTTTCTTTCAGCTCTGAAAAGCGCGCGCAAAATGCTAAAAAAAATTCTTTTTATATTTCGCAGAAACGTGGACAACTAACGCCATCTGTTAGTCGACATCTAAATAAACAATTAAACATTACAGAAAAGCGGAAATGAAACCATGAACGGGGAAAGTGCGGGTTGCACACTTAAATAGACGGCAAAAACACATCCCCGCGGTAATCGCGGGTTGCGCAAATTTTGCTACTTCTACGTTGCCCGTGGAAATTGCGGGATGCGCAGCGAGAGGGTTAATGTTAACATTTTTATTAAAAAAAAAAACACCTTGTGTTACTGTAAGAAGGTTGCATATATCTTTATTATTAAAGAAAATTCTAGTGTTGCAGAAAGAAATTGGTTCTAGAAAATTTGTCGCAGAAAGCTGAAAGAAATTCTGCCACAGGGGTACCTATATCAGGAGTTGTGTGTATGTTTGTATGAGATTAAAATAGAGCACCATGCTTGCATATTTGTATAATTCTGTAGAAAAATCAGTATTATGAAGATAAATGAATAATTAGTAATTGCAACATGCTTTTACCACATTTTTGTAATTTACTTTTACATTAAAAAAAATTTTCCTCTGCATTAAAATTATTTTTTAACTTTTTTCATTTAGATTATTGAAGAAATTCTATGCGCCATGGGAAAATCTATACCATATGGAAATGACCACATTTTATCTAAATTTAGCAGTCTTGTGCATTTTTTCATACATAAACATAAAGTAAGTATTTGTTCACGTTTCAGTTTTATGCTTTGAAATAGAGCAACTCAAAGTGTGGTTCCCGGACACCCGGGCGTTCACAAGCTCATGCCAGGGCCTCTGTTATTTTCAGCAAATCTTTCAAAATTCTGGAAATTTTATGTACTTTACTTTTTGAGATTTCACATGTTTGGCACCTTTTGCCACTTCAATAAACGTCAGACACAGTATCTCTACTAATAATAAAGCTGAAAGTTTGTCTCTCTTTCTTTCTGTCTTTCCTTCTGTCTTTCTTTCTGTCTTTCCTTCTGTCTGTCTGTTACACGCGTAGCGCCAAAACCGTTCGGTCGATTTTCATGCCACTTGGTACAAAATTAGTTTGTAGCATGTAGTTTTGCACCTCGAAGCGATTTTTCGAAAATTCCATTTCGTTCTTTTTCTATTCGAATTCTTAGCAGAAATTCGATAAAATAGGGAAGAAATATTTTATACACATTTTCAAGTCTTATGTCATTCGAAAGCTTGAAATTTTCTGCACAAAATGAAGTTTTTTCGAAGTTTCTACGATCATCAGGAGAGCTGTAACAATTGTTTTTAGAATCCCGAAATTCAAGGCTTTTTAAAGTGTTTCATTTCGGAAAATGTATTGTTTTGTTAAGCTAGGAAAGAAAACTTTCTTCTTCTTTTAAACTTTGGTAAGATTTCTGTTGGTTCCTGTTATCAACAAAATTGTTCTTATTTTCTCTTTTGGCTTATTTTTGTCCATCTCCTTTGGGGTTGCATTCGAATGTTCCAAGAGGGTGTTTTACCCCATTTATCGGGTAAATTAGTGTTTTCAATGCAAGGTGATATGAATTGGTTAACAAAAGTGATATGAATTGGCGTGACCACTTGGCGATATATCGCCAAGCTTTTGATCGCCAAGTATTTGACGCCAAATTGGCAAATTTTTTTTTTATTTAGGTTCAATTTGGTGCTGTTGGCGATATTTTGCGAAAAATCCACTGAATGATGTTAAAATCGACGATATTTAAGAGATTAATCATTGTAAAACATTTTTTTGCATTGTTTCGTAGCAAACTAGGGATACAAATGTTTGAATTGTTATCTTGCTCACTCCAAGCACTATTTTAGCACTTAAGGCATCTACTAAGAAATTTACACGTAAAATTAAGTAGCGTGAGGTCCATATCAGATCTTTATATCACTTTGAAGGAATTATAGTTGAATAAAACTAAAATAGAGCATTTTTTCTGCTACATCAATTATTTTACAAATGAACTTTTAATTTTATACCACGGGCAAAGCCGTGCGGGTACCGGTATAGCCTATTGTGCTTTAAAACCCAATAAAACCAACCAACCAACCAGAAGGTTCATGGTACTATTCTGCTGAAACATAAAAAATAAAAAAAAAATTGTGGAAAATGACGGACGAGTAGCAATATTTTTTTTCAAAGAGAAAACACATTTATAGGGAATGAAACAGTTCTTATTTATGTACATGCAGGTTGGCAGAAAACTCCCCAGAACCCACAATTTTAACACATATTTGGCATTTTTAATTGCGTTTCTTATAGATTTTTTACTTCTATGTGAATATGGTAGATACAGTAGTTAATAATGAGTATTCTTTAACTTAAAATTTTCTTTATAGCTAATAAATTTAAAGGAATTCATCCAGAATGCATTGTTCATTTTCATTCTGTCTGTTTTAAAGTATATTATGATTTATTAGTGCTCTTTTTGTCGGAACTTAAGTATGAATAAAAAATCTGAAAAGATAGTCTGATAAAATTTTTGCAAAGCTGTAAATTTTAGAAAAACAAACTGATCAATTTAAGTGCATAGAAGTTCTAAATCAAAAAAGAAAGAAAAAAAGTTTTATAAAACTGTTCCAAAACCTGTCTACAGTCTTTGGTTGCAAAATCTTAAAATTGTCAGAATTAAGTTTATCTTTTTCGTTTATTAAAATTTTTATGACTCAAAAAGACAATTTTTCTCTTTGTCAAAGCTTGGTACAATTGCCTGTGAACTTTTAGGTGTTTTTCTTCTTCTTCTTCTTCTTTCAAATCCCCGGGATCTAGCAGAGCTAGATCAAGTCCAACAAATCATTCACCTTCAAAAAGTCAATGACAAGACCCGGTCTATCTCTTAAGTCTTCCGTGGACAGACCCAGGCAGGATAAAATGTGGTCTGGAGAAGCCTGCCCAGTGAAGCAATTTTTACACAAATCATATTCTTTAACTCCAGTGGAGTACCTGAGGGACTTGGTGTGTCCACTGCGGAGTCTTGAGATGGCTGTTTGGTACTGCCTGTTGAAATTGATTGCTAGACAGCCTCCTGGGCGGTCGCTCTTGTACAAAAAAGGTGTTTTTAAAGAACATTGCTACACGATGCAATGCAAATTTTAAGTAGTTTTTCTTTTTGTAAATCTTAATTGTTACTATTTGTCAAAAAGATTTCTCATTAATTTTTCTGCCCAATAATTGGTAATATTTTCCTTTTCAAAAACTTAACCTATTTTTTCTTTCTGTAAATCTTTTTACTTCCTTTTACGTAGTAAAGGAAGTATTGTGATTGCGAAAAAAAAAATCACTCAAATTTGAGTATAAATTTTGATTTTGCTCACCCCCGAATGAATGTTCAGTAGTTTTTTCGACCTGTCAGCACGTGCATATGTGCCTACCAACATATAAGTCTCCGAAAAATCCTTTTCAACCACCCCCGAGTTAATTACGACGAGTTTTCTCGTGACGTCTGTATGTACGTGTGTGCGGATGTATGTATGTATGTGGGTCGCATAACTCAAAAACTATATGCCGTAGAAGCTTCTAGCTTGGTATGTAGGCTCTGAGGATGGTCTAGTTGTGCACCTCCCCTTGTGGTTGCATTCGAATGATTCAAAGAGGGTGTTTTACCCCTTTTTTGGGGTAAATCAGTGTTAATTTCAATGCAGACTCAAGTGATATGAATTGGCACGACCACTTGGCGATATGTCGCCAAGCTTTTGGTCGCCAAGTGTTTGATGCCAACTTGGCGACATATCGCCAAGTTGGCGACAAATTTGGCGAAAAAATTATTTTTTGAATTTGGGTTCAACTTGGCGCTATTGGCGATATTTTGCGAAACATTCACTGAATGACATTAAAATTAGCAATATTTAGAAAATTAACCATTGTAAAATATTTTTTGCATTGTTTCGTGGCAGATTAGGGGAGTAAATATTTGAATTGTTACCTTGCTCACTCCAAGCACTTTTTTTTTAACACTTAAGGCAACTACTAAGAAATTTACACGTAAAAGGAAGTAGTGTGGGGTCCATACCAGATATTTTGTTTCTATTATTTTGTCAAAAGTGTTTCTTATTTATTTTTCTCTCCAATAATTGGTATTTTTTTTTCCTTTTCTAAAACTTACCTAATGCTAAAATTTTCTAATAATACTTTCTAAAACTTACTATATACACATAAACAACATGTGATGTAAAAAACTTAAATGAATTAATGATCTGTTTAAAATTTTAATTTTATAGTTTGAAAAACAATTTTGATTTCTGATCTATATGTATCAAAAATCTTGGATGCTTTCAGATGATCTTGACACCTTCTTGTGCCTCTTATCTTACTGATTTTACATTGTCATCTTTGAGCTCTTGTGGTGAGTGGGTGCTGAATGATGTTCTACTTGCATTTTCAGCTTTGCTGTACGTAAATCGTGAAAAAAACCACAAAGTAAGTTTGTTACTGGTCAAAAGATTTGCCTCTTTTTTTTTTTTTTTTGTTTTTGTTGTTGATTGCTAAATGTAGTCAAAATATATTTTTAGGTTCATGCAGCTTTGCTTGATGACAGTAGTGTGTTTTCTAATCTTCTACTATTACCAAGGCAAGACCTAAGCATTCAATATAATGCATTTCAGTGCCTTTTAAGCCTTCTTGAAAAGTAAGCAACTGTTCAATGATTTATACTAAAAATGCAAAACATATCTGGTGATTTGAATCCACCAGGAATGTTGTAAAATAAATTTTCTTATAATTGAATTTATGTGTATAGTGGAAGGTTGGAATCAGAGATTTTGCTTTTTATTGGTTTTGGGTGTTGTGTAGGGATAAATTTGAAAAATAACTCTAAATATAACTATATGTTTGTACAACAGATAAAATGAGTTCAAATTGTTCAATTTAACACTGGAGTGCAACATGTAATTTTGGAGAAAATACTAATAGATGTGGGGGCGCTGAGTGCCCTTTAATTAAAATTTGTTTCACCGATTATGCAAAAATATATTTGTTTTTCACAGTGTATTTAACAGTACATACAGTTTATTCAACAGTATATGAAATTATTATTTTTTTTGTACTTGTCAATAAAAAGCTATTATCATGATTTATATTTTATTACCAGAATGAACAACTTATTAATTCTCAAAATCCTCCTACTCATTTGGCCTTAACAGTTCCTTCAATATCATTTCATCCTCTTTTTCAACGATCCCTATTCATGATACTATTCATGATACTAATGAAAAAATAAAGAGGAATATTGTTCAACTTAATTTTCAAAACTTATTAAAATAGATGTATTAAATAACTTACAAGGCACACACTTATACATGTAATATACGTGGGTACTTTATACCTCAAAAGAAGTTTAAAAAAAAAAGAAAAAAAAGTGTTAGAACAACAAATAACTAGTCATCGACTGGCAGTGTTATGAACTGAGGATAAATCATCTGGGAATGTCTCAGGGCTGCCAAAACCAATGTGTAGCAAAAAGAAAAGCTGGTTTCAGGGGATACTGTACTGTCCCCTTGTATGTACACCAGTGCTAATTATCATTTGAGTAAATATGCTCGTAATCGAAAGTATCATCCTACACCCTTGTTTCATTAATGGTTTACATAGTAACTAAATATTCAAAGATAGTCTGATATTACTTTTTTTTTCTTGTGGTGATATTTTTCAATTAGGTATTCTGAACTAAGATCCAAAGATGAAGAACCATTTCAAAATTCAATTTGCTTGGCCGTTCTGAAACCTTTAACTGCTTATTTTCGAAAAGTTGTGTGATTTATAGTAACTTGCGTTTTATAGATCAGTGGTTTAAAGATATTCTACTATAAATTCTGATCTACTGAAATTTTCTAGTGCTAAAAATAAATAAATAAATACATAAAACTTGAAAATTTTAGCCTTTAAATGCAAATGGTTGTTTTTCTTATCTTATTTGTGTCAAATCCAACATGCAAATTTGTTGTATTTATATTATGAATATAATGGTAATCTTTGTAAGCATTAGAGATTCAGTAGAAATTTTCCAGATTTGTATAGTGGAAAAACTTTCACCTATTTCGTTCTAGGTCATATGTTAATTTATGGATTAAGTTTTTTTAAATTTTTTTATTGAATGTTATTGGGCATATAAATTAATTTTCTTTTCATAAGAATGTTCATATGCTTCATAATATCTCGTGTGCTGTCATTAATGAAATTGACTCTATGTTTTCAGTATCTCCTGCAAGATTTTAGACTGATAGGCTTACATATAAATTCATAGGTTATTTATTTTTAATATCTGTTAAAAAATATCCATACATAATTGGATCGGTTGATGACGTTTTCACTCAGTTATTTGAAATGTAATAGTTGCAAATGTTTAACTGTGTATTGAATTTCAGAAAGCCAAATGAAAGTGTCTTATCGGATGAAATTTTAAGTGTTTGCTGTCAGAAATGTATTTTGGTTTTGAAGCAAAAATTGGAGTCGAGTTCATCAGATATAATATCACTTAAGGCAAGTAAAAATTCAGATAGTTTAGTAAGTTGATTTATCATTTTTTAGCACTAAAAATCAGGGTTTAAACCATCAAAAAGTAATTTAAATGATTTTGCAATTTTAGAATGTTTTGCTCTAAATATAGTTATGAAGGTAAGGTGAGTAGTTCTCGGCCCAACACAGATATTGCGCTGAAATCAGCAAATAATTCCTTTGCTGAAAACATACAAAATAATGAAAAAAACTATTAACTTTTAGTTTTATTCAAAATAAGCTGCTTTTTTTTTTCATGCCAAAAAATGCAATTCAATGTATCAATGTGAAAAAAATGCAAGAAATTCTCTAATTTTATTAGCAAACTGCATGGAAATATAAATTCAGATTGCATTTCATAACTTTTAATTATGAAGTGTACCTGAGCGCTCTAGTTAACCACGTCAAAATGGACTTGATCCTCTTTAGTTCTGAATGCCTCATAGTGTCATCCATCTAAAGTTAAGTATGCTTGAGGAGAGGAAGAACAACTGAGATAGGAGAAACAATCATCTGATTCAGTAAGTAATATTATATATGATCCCACGTAATCACAAATCAGGCAACTATTCAATATTACTCTATTTTATGATCCAAAAGCTATTGTCACCAATATTTTACATGAATATGCAAGAAGCCAAGGTAATGGAATGATTGTATTTAATTTCTTTTACACTTTGGTTCAGTTTTATTTTGATTTTTCTAAGCAACGTGAACTGTGTAACAGCTATTTTGCTATTGCTCAGTGCTCACACAATATAAAAATATTTATATATAAATATATTTTTTCTTTCAGATAATAAAAAGTTTATTAAAGTGCTTGCAACACATATTTGCTTCTAAGAATGTTCCTTTGAAAAATTTTGGTGAATTATTAGGTGTGCTAAAAGTAAGTTATTTAAAGTTACTACTTGTGTTGTGTTGATGTATCCTACTGATACAATTCAATTAAATATTCATAAAATCGTTAGAAAATCTTTAGAAGTGCATGAGGATGCACTTTTCATGCTAACCATAGAGTTTTATCACAAATAGTGTTTTTTATGTAAGAATGTAAAAACTAAAGTTAATTAGAACGTATAGTGCAGTAAAACTTCAATAAATCAAATTTGCAGGGAACAAGAAAAAAAATTCAAGTAATCAAAAATTTGATTTATCGAAAAGGAACACAAAATTATAGAATAAACTAGAGTGTCACATTGAAATTGTTAAATTTGTAATGTGAGTAAAAAAATAGCGGAGTAATGTATAAAGTATATTACAAATAACTCAACATAATTAAGCTTTCATATAATTATATATATTCAAGAGTTTGTACAAGTTACGTTCAAAGTCCCTGGAAAAAATATCAAGGAGTAATATGGCACAATATCACTTGGTTATTATACAATATTTTATTATATTGCTATTGAGTAACTTAACCCATTAATGCCTAGCGTCCCTTTTTAGAGACCGTCCAGAAAAGGGTCTGAATTTCCCCAAAATGAACATTTCAACCAATTAATAGTGTTTAATTAGTACCTTGGTATTGTTTCAATTTTTTATTAACAGATTGCAGCACGTAACCATTGTAAAGTGTGTTCTGTAGCAGTTTTAATATGATCTTTATCAAAAATTACATCATTCACAATCTCAAGAAAAAAAGCTAAGTTTTCAAAGTTATACCCAGCTTCCCAGTTTATGTTAGTTGCTGATTTTATTTCTTCTTATGAAATGTCTTTTTAAATATTATATCGTAGGCAGAAAAAAATTTTAGTAAGAAAAGTATTTACCCTCTGGGGTCTATTGTAACTTTTAAGGGACGATTTTTCTTTCCTTAATAAAAAAATAATTTTTTACATGATATGTTTTTAATTATTTTTCCTGTCCATTTAACACTGTTTGTAACCAGTATACAAAATATCTTTGGAAAAAAAAAAGTCAGGCATTAATGGGTTAAAGTACATTTCAAATTGAAAATCTTTTTCTTAAAAATGTGCAAACTTTGCTAAAAGAAGTTTTAAATGAATTTAAAGTAATGTTGTACATCTCAAATATTTTATCTTTTATCATTTCTGTTTAAAAATTTAGGCTTAGTGTGTAACTAAATATTGTCAATTGTTTGTAGTGTACCATTTTTTATGGCTTGCCTGGCCCTTGCCCCACTGATACAGTTTTGCATCCAACTTTAAAATGCCCTGATCCTCTTTTTTCAGAAGATTTACAAAATGAATCTGACTCCGCTCCTTATCCTAAAGTAAGATTTTACCATTTTATTCTTTTCAGCCTTAATGCCTTTTTCAAATTTTGCAATTAAGTTTTTGTCTAAAGTGATGCTGTTTTTACAATTGTATTATTAATCCACAAATCATGGCTTTGCTTTTAGCAAAGCTCGCTTGTAGAGAAGAAATTCATGAACTATAACAATGTATTGTTTATGATGTATATATTTTAAAGTGCTTCTGGGTGAATTTATTGATAGTTTCATTTCTGCCATCAGGTGTGACTAATATTATGTACTTTATATACAAGGGTTTATTTTGAAATTATGAGTATATTGAAGTTTCCAAGGTAGTTTTTTGTTCCAAGTCTAGAATTTTGAGTAGATTCTGAATCAAAAGCTTTAGTTATTAAAGTTCTTCTTTTTTAGATGTGACTAATCACTATTTGTACAGAAGTTTTTAGCAATAAATTTATTACTCAATTTATGATTTCAACGTATTCTTTCAGTTTTTTTAAGGTTTATATATGTGTTGCTTAGTTAAAAAAAAATTACTATGAATATCACGTGACACATACATCAAACACTTTATAAGATCTTCCACCTGAAGAAACAGTGTATCATGCAGTGGATTCCTGCGCACGTTGGCATTACTGAAAACGAGACAGCAGATACTTTGACAAAATAAGCAAGACAATTAAATACCAACACAGTTATCAAAGTCACTCTCTGCGACATTAATTCTGTGGTTAGAGCAAAACTAATTGATAGAAAAATCAAAATAAAATACCAAATTCCAGAAATCAGTACCAATAGAACCCTTACCAGTACATTAACAAGACTTAGGACAGGACATTTCAGGGGGATGAAGATACATTAAGACAAGACAAGGACGTATTGCCTCTGCAAAAATTGCCCAGACACAGAACTAAGCCCCAAGCACCTTTTCAACTGTCCCGCTATCTTGGCGCAATTGCAGCAAATAAGTGACAATCCGTGGTCTGACTTATACAAAGAAAATTGTCTTCATATCGCTGATGCTGTACATAGGACCTTCGGTCCTATTTAGTTTTCTATCTGTGACACAAAAACAACCAAACCAACCACCAACAAGTCCCAGGCCCCTAAGCCACTGAAAAAAAATTCCTTCATGACTTTCTTTCAGGTCAAGGTTTTTCTGAACTTTCCTATAAATTCTGAGAAATACTTTTCCTGTTGCCCCCCCCCCCCCCCAACTCCTAAAGTTTTAATTTTTGCCCGCCTGTATATATATATATATATGCTATACATTGGTGTATATACATAAAAATAGCTTGGTTATGTGTATGGTTTGCATGAAGATTGTTTATATACAAATCTGGTAATGGTTAACAATAATAGCTGTCACAAAATTCAATCATTCCTTGATAGAAAAATGAGTAAGGTTCCATCTAAATTCTAATTAGTATTTTGTTTTTTATGTATCATTTGTTGAAAAATAATTACCAATTTCATTAGATTTTCATGTTTTAAAGTTCAAAAAATTGCAATTGCCGTATGAAGTTATTTGAAGTTTCCTATTTTGGTTTTACTCCTGTTTCTTTCAATATGGTTTCCTTTTGAGATTTTTTTAAAATTGTAATTGTGAGGGAAGTTTTCTGTTTTCTAAGTATTCACTTTAATTTGCATACTTTTTATTCAAGTAATATTTTTACATATAATGATGTTTTTGAATTTCATTATCCATATAAATAAAACAGAGAATATATATATATGTGTATGTGTGTACCTTATACAAATCCACAGTTTACTTCGGATCTGGACGAAAGTTGGCAGAGAGATACTTGGGCTCGCGGAAGGATCATAGGGTGGTTTTTGTGCGGGGAAAAAGTACCGATCCGTTCGAATTTCGAATAAAGGACTTCAAAATGGCTCTATCTAGCGAAATACTTATTGGATCTTCTCGATCTTGAACTCATTCAACAGAACGCAAAAAATACTTTTTAGGAAAATTTCCTTCCGAAGGATTTCAAAACCACTAATCGCTATCTCCACCCTGAAAAAAGATACGGGCATTTTTAAATTTGGAAAAAAAAAATATATCCATTTTAAATTGGATTTATAAAAATTGTATGCAGGAGCTTGAAAGAAATTAAACAGGGTGAAATAAATTATTAATGAGAAAAAGGTGTTGCCATTTTTTCTTAAACATGAACAAATAAAATTCTTGCTTTTGCTTTAGGCTTTTTCTGTAACTGACGGATTAAAAAAAAAATTTGGTGATTGATTCATTTTTCACACTGCGTTCTAGCAAACTATTGACTTTAATTTAATCGGGACTTTTAGACACTCACGTCACTTGTCTTGACATTTTTCCTCAAAATAGATCCTGTGCAGAGCCAGGCCAAGTAGCTGGTATAATATTAATTCATTCTGTTCAAATGTTTTTGTATAATTAATAGATTTATCTTCCCCCTTCTCTCTCTTTTTGGTACATTGACTTTTGTGAGTGCAGTTTTTCTTTTCAGCAGCTGTTTTTTTCTTTTCTTAAAAGTTTTCCATTCAAATAACTTACATAAAGTGCGATTCAGAGGTATTTAATAACTCCCTCATAATAGATGTATTTCACCTGAAATCATATTTATTTATTTTTTGAACATTTTTATGTACTTATATTTTTGTTCATTGGCCAGCTTAGGAAGCAAAAACGGAACCGGAGAAATAGGGCAAAGAAAAGTGCACAAAAGTCAAAATCTGAAGGCAAATGTAAAACAGGTGACACTTAAAATTTTTCCACATTTCACTACTGATTTTTAAGTTAGCAGTTAATGTTTTTTTTTTTTTTTTATTTTGACATTCAAACTGTTTCTTTCATTCTTTCTTTTTTTTTTTTTTTTTTTTTTACAGATTTGAATGAACTGACGAATTCTGATTTTGAGGAGGGTGCTTCTTATGGTGTGCAAACAGTTCCTGCATTTTATCCTCAAAGGAAGTTTCATGATTTCAGGACTAAAAGCAGTAGTTCAGATTCTGAATTTTCTGATGCTGAGAGTCAGGCTTCAAAAGTTAAATCTTTATGCACCTCAATAAGGCAGAACGCTTATCAAAGTTTACTAGCTGTAGTTAAGGTAATTTTTTAAAACATATACATGGAAGCCGGAAAATAAATAAATAGATAAATAAAATGCAACCATATGGAAATTTCTCTTATTCAACCAGTCAAAGCAATCCTTGAGACATACCGTATTATCCATGATGGCATATAATCCGAAGGCCTTAAAATTAGGCAAAAGAAAAAATCTTTGTATAATTCGAGGCGCCTTGTAATCTGCAGATAATAGGATGGCACGACATGAAGTTGATTTGGATTTGACATAAAATCTTAGCTACTTAATTAATGTGGAGAAACAATTTTTAAACTATAACTGCTTTTTTCTAAAAGATTAAGATTTATTCTTTAAATCTTGATTTTGTATGCTAATTACTTTTGGATAGTCTGTAAATAGAGACAAAGGTGTAGTGTAAGTGCAAATGGCGATTTCATTGTCTGTAATGTTGTTTATTTTACTCAGCCTCCATTAGGGAAAAGGAGATTTAGGCTACGTAAAATATTGATACAAATGGGTACGAATGGGGCATGCTGTACTGTACCATGCAGGATTTAGAGAAGAAAAGGAAATGCTTAAAATATTTATTTTGCATGTGTAATTGTGTATCAAAATATTTAATTGAAAAAATATTATTTAAAAATAGTTACAGAGAATGTTATTTAAAATAAAAAACAAAGTTGATATTTTATCTAAAAAAACAGCTACTTAAAGAAACAGTTTCCTAACTGTTTGCCTTTGGTATCCATTAGGTTGCTGAAAAGAAGCTAATGTTTGGCTACTGGTCTTCATTTTTTCCAGATTCTCCTATCTTGTCCGGAATAGTTGCGAGTCAGAATATATTTACTACAATTTTGAAAGATCCATCACCTCAGGTTCGTTTTTTCTTTCGACCAGTTATTTAGAGTTCCTATTCTCATCTTGACGTTTTATTGCTTTGAGTTCAACAGAAGTAAAAAATTATGCTTTCAGGTGAGGTTCAGTGCCTTGACTCTATTAATTGAAATGCTGAAGGGATCAAAACATTTTTTGTCCTTTGCTGATGGAAGGTATTGTTGCACTTTATTTTCTTATCTTAACCGTTTATGCACTGACGTACTCAGAAGTACCGCTTTTATTAAATTAGTATTATGAATCCAAAATGGCTGTAATCATGCTGAAACTTTTAAGTACCACTCCTTCTACTTTTCTGAAAGGCCAACAGATGGTACCTGTGATCGGAAACAGTTTTCTTGGGGGCCCTAAGGCATAGGGGCCCTTAGACCCCCAAAATTTTCAAAAATTTTTTACTTGATAAATATGTTTTTTGATGTATTTTCAACTAAAAAACCAAAAAAATGTATAAAAAATCATTAATAACTTAATTCAGTACATAAAGGCTTAAGGGAGGGGGGATACTTTCCAGGTAACTACAGGAATTGTTTTACAATGAAAAAGAAAATAAATTGATAGCAATCAAAAGAAGATAGTGAAGCTTTTTTCTATGTATAAACTACAGTGTAAAACAGAAATTGTTTCAGGAAGGAGCAATTGATTTTTTTTAAAACTTACCTTTTAGTACGTATCTGATTCAGATATGCTTGAGAAGGGGGGAGGCTCTGCCACATTATTTTTAGTTAAAACAACTAAGATATAGAGATTAAACCAAAGAGTGGGAGAGAGGATGTCCTCAAACGTGCTCCTTTCTTTTTCTGTTTACCAAAGTTATTCTAAAATTACGTTTATAGAACTTCAACTTAGTGATAATTCTGGGAAATGTTTCAAACATACTCTAACAACATCAATGGTTGTTAGAAAAAACTTTAGCTTTTGAAAAAATTACCCAAAGAATGCCCTGTTCTCTAATGTCATCAAAGATAGACGACACTTGGATTTTTTGGATTTCAAATTCCGAAAATTGCGGGTGTTAAGTACCTCAAGAAAATGAGATCACCCCTCACTTGTATCCATTCTTGATAGACTATTTAACCTTGTCACCCAATTATCAAGATATAAGGGGTTAAAGTCTGCCATAATTTGAAAAAAAAAGTCATCAAATTTGAAGACTTGGAGGGAATCTTGGTCTTGCCTATTCATAGAAACAGCCTTGTAAATTCTATTATTGATATGTAACAAATTGATGTTGAATCAAAAATTTTATGTTTAGGAAAATTGGTCAATTGTCATTTATATCCTTGAGTTCTGCCCTTGCGTCTATGATTTATGAGTTTCACAGATGCCTTCATCTTGCTCTATTAGCTGAAACTTCTAGTTCACATCGTGTTCAGATTTTAAAAGTAAGTTACCTAATTCTGAATTTTATTATGATAGTTTTGTAAAATAGACTGAAACATTTTATTTTATGTGTTTGGTTCATTAAGTTTTTGGATCTGTGCTATGAGTATAGAATTTTTCCTTTCGAGACGGGCGGTACAACTGTTGAACCGCAGGCCCTTTTTCCTCTGAAAACGGGAAGGTGCAACAGCAAGCACTTGGGTTTTATGACTTCGCGGTTTGAATACAAAGCCGTAATCCCCAAGTAAGAGGGTGTGATATTGTATCACATCGTTAGGTTTTTTCAGTTCTTCGATCATTTTGCAACCTATCATTTACGATCGCTTAACGATAATCTCCCGCGTTTTATTTCTACAACTTTTTAAATTCACTTCGGAACACCTTCCCTTTTGAATCTTTTTACTGCCCTTAATTTTCCGCAAAGTTACATGTATCATTTATGCATTTTCGGTAAAATTAACGCGTTTTCGAATCGCGATTTTCCTAATTCCCTTTTTTTCAAAATCTCGGTTTTTTGCATTTCGCCATCTTTAGCCATATTGAACGACGCTCCCCAAATTCTTTCCATCTTCCCGCCTTGGTTTTCGATTACCGCCGGGTCACTCTTTGAACCCACGCTTTTTCTCATTGGCCAAAACTTCCCCACGCGCCCTTCGAGGGGCATTGAACTCCAACCGACGCCTTTCTGCGATTGGCCCGCTCAAGGTCAACCGTCAGAACTAGGCGCTTCAACGCGCGCTTTCTGAAGGACTTCCCCGAGAAACCTGTTGCTGAAGAGACGCTAAGACGTGCGGGTCTCCTGCCGTTTTCCTTTTACGAAATTATGAAGCTGAAGCGGGTGTGCCAGGGCGGCGTTGGCCCCCCGCGTAAAAGATGACTATAGGGCTTGGATCCCTGTAAATGAAAATATCGGGCATCATCGTTTTCATCCAGTGACTCTGCATATCATCGCTAGCACGTAAAATTTTGCTGGGAAGCAAGCGAGCGTCATGTCATCGAATTGATGAGGCCGTCCCCACCATTTTCTTCTACTAATTTCCTGAATGCCTAGTAATGCCCGTCCTGCGTCTCCGTCAAAGGCCATCTTCTGACTCATCCTATTCCGAACCCCGTGTTCTTGAAAAGGGAAACGTTATATCATCGAGATGATGAGAAGCCATCGTCACCATCTTTTTTTTATTCTCGGATGCTCAACGATATTCGTCCTGCCATATGTGTTTTCTTCATGAGTGCCCCTTGTGATTCCGCCAGCTCCGATCCTGTTTATTTTCTTCTCAATAAGGAACAATTTTAGTCATCTCACCCTCTTCCTAAATAACTAACTGTGCTTCCTCATCAAAAATGCCGTCTACTAAAATTTGATTGAATCCTTTTTTTCTGACATTCACCATTTTCATACACAAGGAACCCTCGATGTTGCATAATGTATTTTTACTTTTTTGACAAGCTGTACCAGGAGATCTCTTGAAGGTTATTTTTATATTGATAAGAAGTGATGTGTAAGAGTGCAACTATATGAAAATTAAATGATATACCGATTAATTGGTTTTTTTACTGAAGAGCTCAACATGCATACTTTATAAATGGGTAAGTCAACTTTATTTTAAACCTTTTTTTGCGACTATTTGGATTTTCAAAACATGAAGAGCACCCAGGGCTGTCGCAGGTCTGGCGTTTTTTTTTGCGGTAATTTTTTTCCTTTGCTTTGTTACTTCCACTTACGATTCGGCCTTTAACTTGTTTAACTTTTCTTTAAATCTTTAGGGAATAATTTCCCGTTAATCATTTCTTTTTTTGTTGTTTAAGCTTGCTAATTTTTAAACGTAACTAATTGCATCTCAAACGACGAGCTTCACGTCACAGAGGGTATGAAATCTTTTAAAAATCCCTAGCTCCAAAGGGTAGAAGCGAAGATTTCAACCCCATCCTCAAAGGAAAAAAGACTTGCAGTACAGCATGTTCTTAACCCGGTTCTTAAAAGGTTAAGTAGCATTAGTACTGTAAAGCAGAATTTTTTTTCGGAAAAGACTGTATCAGATCTACAGTAGAACCTCAATTATCATAAACGCTTTCAAGCAAAACCTCATTTAACCAATGTCGGTTTACTTAAATTTTATTTATTTATACCGCATTAGCTGGCACACCCCAAACATCAAAGGTCACCAGATTTTCAATAACCATTGTCTGATCTTCTTCCAGCAGGCCGGAAAAACGAGGTGTGAAATTTTTTTTTAATGCTATAACATGTATATTCAACTTGGAAAACAATATGAATTCAAAATTGCTGTGCTAAGCACAGAAGTCGTATCTGCACTTTTTATCAAAATTAAATTATTGCAGATGATTCTTTAACATATACTACCTAAATGCGTTGTTTTATTATTATTTATGAACAGGAAATATTAAAAAACAACTCTGGAAAAAGTGGCATCTAAATGAATTATATGGAGGCTTAAAATTTTAATTGCAGTTTCTCATTTTGAGCTCCTCTGCATATAAGACTTTTGCGCTTT
The DNA here is from genome assembly GCA_038373865.1 of Uloborus plumipes. Lineage (NCBI taxonomy): Eukaryota > Metazoa > Arthropoda > Arachnida > Araneae > Uloboridae > Uloborus > Uloborus plumipes. The sequence goes on from JAXGGA010000913.1 coordinate 30,559, forward strand.
ACACAGCAGTATGTATATAAAGATAATTTTATTAGTATGAATAAGTAGCTTCATTTCCTGAAAATATTAATTAACCATAGCAAGATAGTGCTTACGCACTGTTAAACCACTATGATTCTTCTCATCTGGGTGACCTAAATTTATCGATTTGTTTTTTAAGGAATTTATTTATCTTTTTTTCTTGCAATGGTTATCTTTGCGGTTAAAACTGAGACGAGAAATTTAATTTTGTTTTGTAGGAAAATAAACCTTGAATTATCTGGCATGCTAGAAAGTTCAAATTTCTCCGCATGCTAGTCAACCTCATTTTTTCTGGCATGAGGGCTAATGCGAGGTAATATGATATATATTTTTTGGTAACTAAGCAATACCTCTTCAAGGTCATCAGAGGCAGCCACTTCTGCCACAAAAAAAAAAAAAAAAAAACAACATCTGTGCATTTCCATCACATTTCTGTTTTTTTTCCCCCTTTACTCCCATTCATAATATTTGACATGGTGGAGAAATCATCTTGTTCATCTTTCAATCAATGTTAAACATTTCATAATGAAGCTTAAACTTATAAAAACATTAAAATACTTTAATGCTAAAAACCAAGAATGTTAGCAACATTAAAATTGCAAATTTACCTTTTAAACTTTGTTGTTCATACGTTTACCGCCAAACTTGGTTATAAATTGAAATCTTGCCTTTTAATTGAAAGAAAATGCCATTTTTTGTCAAATATTTGGTTTATTATTTGTTATTGTACTTTTATCATTACCTTTTTTTTTATGTAATTTGCTAAATTACAGAAATGTGTTTCTTTCAAGCATTAGTAATTCTTATTTTACTGAAAGAACGTAATTATGAGGTTGTTGAACAGAATACATTTTATTCGTATTCATACTTCATTTAGCTCTTGTGTGAAAGGGATTTAAACTAAAATGTTGTTAACACATTTTTGTATGTTGTTCTCTTATTTTTTTTAAAAAACAGGTAATTTACTAATAGAATATTTTTGTTTCAGTGCTATGCTGTTTTGTGTGAAAATGTACCATATACAAAAGTTAAATTAGATATACTTCTAAAACTTTTAAATGATGTTAAGAGCTTAGTCTATAATAAAGGTAAGATAATAGTTTATTAAGCATATATTAAATAATTTTATCTTATATATTATTTTTCTAGCCTGTTTTCCATTACCCCGCCAGAGCTTCCTTATTTCTTTATTAAGTTCTATGATTTAAAGCTCCTCATTTTAAAGCTTATCATGCTGGCTATTGATGAAAAATCTCTACCTCAGAACTAGACGTAAGTCCATTTTTGTCACTTTTCAGTAGAGGGCGAAAACGATTGTCGGATGCATGCAAAGGATGGTACTTGCAATCTTTTAAGGCTGCTAAATATTAGTGAAGGAATTTTATTTCTAGAATAACGTTCTCATGGGTCCATGTAGAATAAGATTCTACATACAATGCAGCAAAAAAGTGAAAATCGCCATTTTTGGATTTACATCGTTCTGGTTCTGAGGTACAGAAATACTCTCATTGTCTTTTTTTTTTTTTTTTGAGTGTGTCAAAAAGAAACGGTTTTTTCTTCTGTTTTTATTGCACATTTCTTCAATGAATAGCATCTGACGTCTAAGATGCAATGACGCGGTGGGATAGAGCGTTTCGCTAGAAACGCAAATATCATAGGTTCAATTCTCCTGTGAGTTTCATTGCTTTTGATAGACTTTTTTCACTAGTTTAATTTGATCCATATTTTCAAAAATATGTAATCTAAGCACATTGTAGGATTTTAAACAGGGTTCACCAAAGCGAACCCAGCCTGAAAATCCTGCCCAGGGTTTTTCCGGGTGATCCCTCTTAAAAAACCCCTCTATGTTCGTAAAGTGGGTTTTTTCGAAATTTACTGCATACTAAAAACTTTTATTTTATAGAATAAAACTAAATATATAAATATTTTGATCAATACTGAACATAGAAACTGATATTGATCAATTTAGTTATGATATTGAGTTTATTACAATATTTAATCTTGGTCCGTACTTGGTCCACAAATTGCAAGCTTTCTTTCCTGAAAACTTATTAGGTAACTACTTGGGAATTTCACATTATTTGTTAGGCTCTTTTTAATACTTAAAAGATCGAAGTAAGCAATAATTTTTTGAATTTATAAATTCAATTCAATGTCAATTTAAAAATTCAATATTACAATGCTGTTTCCAAATTTGCAGAATTAGAATATTTTTAGGAGGTCACAGTGAGCTCTTTTCAGGACTCCCTTGATTCATGGGCAGATTTATGGGGCTTCAAGGGGGGCACAGCCCCCCCCCCCCCAGGATTTCTGTCTTAAAAGTATTTTTTGTATTGGAATGTAAAATTCTGATAGTAAAAGTAAACCCGCACTTGGGGGTTTACTTTTCAACATACATTTACATTCCATTTTTTGCATTCATTACAATTACATACATTTACATTACATTTTACATTCATACAAAAAGTACATTTTACATTCCAATACAAAAAGTATTTTTTGTATTGGAATGTAAAATTCTGATAGTAAAAGTAAACCCGTACTTGGTCCACAAATTGCAAGCTTTCTTTCCTGAAAACTTATTAGGTAACTACTTGGGAATTTCACATTATTTGTTAGGCTCTTTTTAATACTTAAAAGATCGAAGTAAGCAATAATTTTTTGAATTTATAAATTCAGTTCAATGTCAATTTAAAAATTCAATGTTACAATGCTGTTTCCAAATTTGCAGAATAAGAATATTTTTAGGAGGTCACAGTGAGCTCTTTTCAGGACTCCCTTGATTCATGGGCAGATTTATGGGGCTTCAAGGGGGGCACAGCCCCCCCCCAGGATTTCTGTCTTAAAAGTATTTTTTGTATTGGAATGTAAAATTCTGATAGTAAAAGTAAACCCTTCCCCCCCCTCCCCCCCCCCCCCCCCCCCCAAGATTTCTGACCTAAATCTGCCTATGCCTTGATTCTATGAGAAATAAAAGTAGGGTGCACTATGTTTGAATAGAGAATGATATGAAAATGATTCGTGAAAAACACCCAGGTTTTTTCAAACCCTGGTTTTAAACCAGTTTTCCTGTTGCATTTAAAACAGACAAGAAAATGTTTATTTTAGCAATGAATAATCTTTCTCAAATGTGCTTTTTTAAGTTCTTTAATACCTTATAAAATAACAAAAGTAAGGTATGATTTCATTTTCTTTAACTATCATTCATTTATTATATGTTTTTGAGCTTTGTTCTGTCTTTATGTGCCATGTACAAATTTAGTTTCTTGTGAAATATGTGTGCGTGTGTCCTTTTGTTTTATGTGAATAAATATCTCGGAGACCCATTCCAAACCGGTACATCTAAGAAAAGTGAATGGTAAGGGGGCCTCTGGGATGCCAATGCCTTCTGTTGTTATATGGTGTAATGTTACTCATATCATTATTTTAAAATAAAAACTTATTGAAAATTTGGGGTTTGAAAAAACTATTACCTTTTGATCCTCACAGTTTTTTTTTCTTGTGGATCAAGAGGTCCTTCTGTGTCTATGCCTTGGTCAGATTCTGGTATCAGTTGCATAGTGTGTTTTAAGTTGTTGAAAGTATAATAAATTAATATAAAGTGTTTGTGTTGAGTAGCACTTCCTTTGTCTAATTTAAATTTCTACATTTTCCCCTCCAGACAGTCAAATACAAGCATCTTGTTTAAGCATTTTAGGAGCCATAGTGAATTCGGATCAAATTCCAGATGTTGTCATTCATGTACTGATCTCAGCTGATTTTGACTTGGATGCAATCTGTTCTGCCACCAATCCAAAGACTGTTTCAGCATCTATTAACTCAAACGAACAAGAAAAGGAGTTACCCTGGACTTTTTCTTTATGTAGAAGTAATATTTTCAACAATGAACCTTTACCTCTTCAGATTGAATCTCTCCAATTTCTCAGTAATATTGTTGGGAAATATTTCTCTAAAATAATGTATGTATAAATTCTTCATATTTTCTTTTCTTTTTATGCTTTGCCATTTTTCCTTTAGCTTTTTACCCGCTGAAAAAATGTACAATATTCACTTGCCAGTGCCACAGTTTTGTACAGCCGCCTATAGTTATGTGATATAATAAGTGTAAAATATTAGCAAGTTTTTCTGTCTAAAAACTGTTTACTTTCACTAAATAAAGAATATGAGGTGAAATAAAAACACAAAATTTAAAGTTTAGGGAAAAAGTATTTAGGAAGTCAAAACTTATTTGCCATGAGGTATATCTGGAAACATGGTTGTACACATAAACCAACGTTACATACAATGCACTGATTTGTAAGAGAAGCGCCTAATGCACAAACAGAAAGCTCAGAAGAAAAGGAAACGTTTTATTCAAAGTAGTTATTATTTTTGCCATATCAGAAATACGCCCGACTCTAATCACCCCCCCCCCCCTGAAATAGTATCATTGCCATACTTTGTCACTATTATTGTATTGCAATCCTAAGCTTTAGGATTACTTTTATTGGTAGCAGCACAATGCAAAAATGATAATATTTCAGATGGATATATATATGCCTGAGGCAGTTAACGCATTGCTTAGCTAGACATATATAGACATATGCGGCAATTAAGGGGTTATGAACTCTGTGCTATATTTGAAGTACTTGAACAATGTTTCTTCAATGAAATTCAAATGAAAATTATGGATGAGATTTAAAAATATGTTCAATTGGTTGGCTAGCTATTTAATTATCAAGAACATTTGTATTTAAACTTTATTTCCCTCTTTCTTTTCTCAAAATAAAACCTACAAATATGTGTGTGCTTAGAAAAAGTAAAAATAAGTTCAACTCTATCTTACTTCAGAAGCAGTTTCACAATTGTTATTAATGTTACAAATGTTATTTTTAATATTTGTCATTGGTATGAATACTTGGTGATGAAACATTAATTTTTTTTAAAATCTCGATAAAACTTTGAGAAAGAAGTTATAAATCTTAGCAATGAAAATTAAGCTACATTTTTAATCACTTTTCAGAAAATAATAGTTTTAATCAAGTTCTTCAAAGCACTTGACATTTACTTTAATAAGTATTTCCCTTTTAGATCTTTTTTGGATGTTTTGGAAAGTATAATTATTTTCTGCTTTGATGAGTGCAATGAGATTCCAATTCAGTTGTATGGAGCTAAGGTACTTATTTTAATCATATATTTGTTATAATGTTTAATTAGACTCAGAAACTAGTTTTAAAAACATTGATTATTAAATTGAAACACTACTCTCTGCATCCATTTTGCAACTGTCAGAATGACTGAGGACGTTACAACCTTTCGTAGCACAATTTCCATTAAAAAGTTGAAATAATGAAGTTTAATAATGAAATAATGAGATGGATAAGTGATCCAAGTGAGGGAATTTACCCTAAAACTTTGCTATTGTTCTACCACTAGTTAGATATAAAGGTAGACACTCTGTTTCTAGGTGGAAATGGATGCATTCATTAGCTGTGTGTTAGGGGTGCCAGTGTCTTTTTTGTAAGTTATAAATTAAATGTTTAGCTATTTCAGAGTCGTTTTCTTATGAGAACTCCAGCCATTATGTTCTTTTTAAAATTAATGTGTTCATAAAAATCAACTTGCTAATTTCAGAAAAATATTATGATCCGAAATGAACTAAGAATATCGTTGCTCTCTACGGGATGGAATTATTTAGTTTTGCTCTCACCACTTAGCACCTAATTCCTGTATTGTTTTTTGTTGAAACTTATTGTGAAAACTTGTAGAAAGATGGTTAAGGATGGCAGTTTTAAGTACTTGCTTACGTCAAATATTGAAAATCTGGCACTGAAACTTTTCCAGATTGACATTTCTGTTAGGTTATGATACTGAATTGGCACATGTACCAATACAAAAGAATATGGTCAAAATTTTATTTGCAATTTTTGAACTTATAACTTAATTAGAATATTAGTTACTTTAATTAAGCTCGAAATATGTTTTCAACTTCTGAGCGGAATGCAACAGATAGGCCCCAAATGAAAACTTTAGGATATTTTTGCCTGAATATGTGTGATTCTGTAAGTGAATATCAAATTGTTATATTTCTTTTAAATAACTTCTTGCCATTTAGTGTACAAAAAATAAGAAAACTTGCCAAATTATTCTGGCATTGTTTTTATCAATTATGTTAAGAAGCAAGTACAACATTTAACCTAAAATATTGATTTCCAGTCTTTCAGTCAAATTATTCATTATACATTTTCTCAAACTTCAAAGAATAAATCATTTATATTCTTAATGTTATTAGTTATTCTATATATTTTACTCTCTTCTTTTAAATTTTTTATTAGCTTTTGGACGTTTTAGGACGCTGTATAAATAATCACTCTGAGCTAGAATCTGATAACCATAAAACTGAAAGTTTGAATTTAGTAGTAAGTATATCTCCTTATCTCTATGTATGTTAGTACATTTCTATTCGTAAAAAAATCAAAAGACTTGCAAAACAATTTCTATCATTTAATTCGCAAAATATAAGCATCTTTTTTCAAAAAAAAAAGTGAAAAATTCTTTCAAGATCTTTTGAGCTATTGCATTTGGAGAGATCTTTATGCTATTTGTGGGTGGGGAGGGGTACCTCTTTGCCATTTGGGGGAGGGGTGGATAGTCAGCCTGAGATAATTGCTTGGTTTTTCTGATTATGCATTTTTTTTTCTACCTAAACTAACAGCCATATCACAAGCAAGTGGACATGAAAAAATCTTTCAAAGAATGACATAATATAATAGATTTAAAAAAAGAAAAGATCTCATCTACTATGTAAAATGTACCTTTGAGATGTAATGTCTTACCTTTCAAACTTTAGCGCACTGAAATTTTAGATTGTAGTGCAATTGATTTATCAAGACATTATATCTAGACAAATGCATTTACACACAACCACAAAGAAATCCTTTGTAATGTAAGTCAATGTATGTAGTTTATAATTTATTTGTGTACTGTTATACGCATTGGTTAGTTTATGTACACTCAGGATTTTCCCTTTTAATTTTACATTGAAATAACTTAATTGTAATTTTTTTCTTCAGCTTAAAAATCTGTGGCTGAACCTTTCTGGAAAACATTTTATTCGATGCTTGACTACTGTTAACCAAACTCTGCAAACTGTTTGCTGTGATTGCCTCTCTACTATACCTTCAAAAATTTTTGAAGAATTGCCTGTAAGTACTTTTCTGTTTAAAATTTTAGACTAGATCAGAATAGATTAAAATTGGTTTTTAAGATTACTTTTATATTATTATGAAACTTGCTTGTGAATTTACTAAATGATCTTATCCACATAAATAAAACAAAGAATATGTATGTTTATATGTGTGTGTGTACCTTATATGAATCCACAGTTTACGTCAGATCTGTACAAAATTTGGCAGGGAGATGCTTGACCACACGGGAAGGATCATAGGGTGGTTTTTGAGCTGAAAAAAAGTACCGATCCGTTCGAATTTCGAATAAAGGACTTCAAAATGGCTCTATCTAGTAAAATACTTATCCAATCTTCTCGATCTTGGTCTCATTTGAAAGAACGCAAAAAATACCTTTTAGGAAAGTTTCATTCCTACGGTTTTCAAAACCACTAATCGATATCTCCACCCTGAAAAAAAAGTTTGGGCTTTTAAAAGAAAGTGGAATTTAATTTTTAATTAAAAATCAACGATCGTCTGCACATGAAAAAATTTTATTAATGATTTCTATATGTTGCCATTTGGCCTGAGTGCTGCAAAAATAAAATTCTTAAATTGCTTTTGCCATTAGTGCCAGAGAATAATCTTTTTTTTCCCCCCCAGCCAGTTTCAATAGAATTGTAACTCCAAACCTTCATTTTATTTTCCCAATCAGTTCTGGCTAAAGCAATTCAAGGAGGAGGGATGAATAATAATAATCAGCGTGAAACATGCAGTAAATTGAAATATCATCAGTGAATAAAAATATCGTCTGCCCCCGTTTAAGAAATTGAAAACGTGTAAAAAAGAAAAAATAGATCAAAAAGATTTTTAAAATAAATATATACTTAAACTTATTTTTACACTTAAAAAGGAGTTTACGAATTGCATTCTATATTTTGACCAGTTTCGTCAAAAATAAAGGGTTTGAAGTTCCCTTGATATTTAGGTCCTGAACTTATATGCTGCATTTAAAATCCGAGCAAAGACGGGCACAACAGCTGGTTAATAATAATAATAATATGTATGGAGGTCTTAGCCAGTTACTCCATGTTAACCACAATTGCTATGTGATGGTGTAGTGAGAGCGATCTCGAAGAATGTGGAGATATCCCAGAAGTCCTAGCAGTGGAAAGGAAAAGAACGGACATGCAGGAAAAAGGCGATAGATGCTTTTGGGGAGCAACGTTTTTACCAAAGGAACGTGTAAAATGGTGCTATTAAATAATTTAAATTCAAATTCATAATAAAAGTGAACTTTCTAATTCATTGAATTAAGTTAAATGGAAAGTTAAATGAATTGATTATATATAAAAATGGCACAATTATTGATTGTATTGTGGCAGTAATGCATTTTTAAAACTTAAATCAAAAAATGGGAATTAATTCCCTTAATTAAAACATATCAAAATTCTTTGAATAAAATCAAATCAACTCAGATTTCAAATTCACTCCATTATTTATTTTATAAAATGCATTTACCTTCTTCAAATATTGTATACTATTAAACATTTAAATTGAACACCATTAATTATATATTTCTGATTTATTCATCAAAATTTAAAAAGAAAACATGAAATTCATTTCCAAATGAAGAAAAGTTGTGACTTTATATTTCGAAGGGGAGAATCAACGTCTCCCTCTTCCAATCGGTTATAAAATGGCACATTCGTAATATTGCTCTCTTTTTTTACTGCACTAATATTAGATGACAGAAATTGTTTATGATACTTTAGGCGAACCAAAAATTCTTCAGCATCGCACAAATATTACGTCGCAGAAAAGTTCATGCTACGTTAATTGAACCAATGAATTTCTTCATTATAGCACAAAATGTTATATAGTAAAAAGTTCATGCTACTTTAATTGAACCAAAGAATTTCTTCAGTACCGCACAAATGTTATATAGCAAAAAGTTCATGCTACTTTAAACGAATCAAGAAGATCTTCAGCATTGCACAATATTTAGACGGCTAGAAAGTTCATGCTATTTAGAATGTCCATGAATAACAGATGATTTACTTGTAAAAAAGGATTTGGATTTGATCAAAGACATACAGACCAAATTTCTCTGCTGAAAATGGAGCCAATGAAAATCATGAATCTTGAGAAACTTATTTCGGAATAGTTCATCTTCTTCACTTTCTTCTTGATTAAATTCAAACATATTATATATTTTCAAAATCACTCTGATTCTCTTAATAGTAACATCATTTCTTTCTTTTTCGTGGCTTCGGCCAACGAATTTTTTTCAAAGCAATTCGAAGGGGCATCGTTGTTTTTTCACAAGCTTTCATTACGAAGGTTGAAGATGCATTAATCACTAGTAACGCTTTCTTGAAGATTCACGAAACGGGACGCTCATTTTCTCAGCCAATAAGCGAAAAACTGCTAACGTTTGTTTCCAAATAAGGTCATACAACGGGGAGATGTGATAAAGTCATTAATTCATCATCACATTCCTACGTGATGTCACACGCTTCTTCAAACAGAAATCACCACTTATGGCGCCATCTTGTAGTAAAAATTGCTACTAAAAATGATTAAAATTGTAGATTTTAACAGAACGATTTGTTGTGGGATGGGGTAGTTTTGATTTTGCTTTTCATTTCTCTAAAATTATCCAGTAAATAGTGTTTCGATCTTAATTGAAAGTCAAATAACCAACATAATGTTAATCAGTGCAGTTTATTTGAGTGACCAAGTCCTTTGTGTTCACATCGGAACCCACATATGTATAAATGCAGTTCCATTCTGAATATTATGAAAAGCTTACAAATTATACAAAAAACAGTAATTATAAATGCTTTTCATTAACCAAATATCATTGCTTGCTGTAATTAGTAACAAAATAAATCTTTCAATCTATTGTTTCAGTGTTAAAAAACTTTTTTCCTCATGCAAATTTTTAAACTGTTAAAATATGTTGTTTTAATATTTTATAGAAAAAAGTTCAAGTTCTATACATCACTGTACTTCTTGGTCTGGCAACAGATCCTAACCCCAACTTGAGAGGATCTGCAATTCGTTGTCTGGGGATGTATTGCTTATATCCGTGTTTAATAGAAGTTAGTATTTTTGTATTTATTGAGACTTTTAAGTCACGCTCATCATATCTTTAAATATTTTTTGTTCTGTTCTTAGGATTTCTCCTTCTTGAATGATGTATCTGATAAGTTGATTCAGACCGTTGATGATCCTAATAGAAATGTTAGATTTAAGGCCTCATGGGCTTTTGGAAATCTGAGTAATGCACTTTTCATGAATAAGTAAGTTTGGTTTGTTTATAAAGTTTGTATGTGTAGTAAATTTGTTGTTATTTGTGAATTAAATCTACAGAAAATGTGACTTTACAGAAAGTTTAAGTTACTCAATCCATTTATCAGGCCTCGCAGCGTTCCTATTTTCCTATATTTCTGAAAAAGTTCCTATATTCCTATATTTTTCCTATAATTTGAGGATTCAGACTCCTTTTTTTTTTCTCCCAAGCTTCAGCTACTGTTTTCGTCTCACGCGTGGCTCCGCCGACGCCATTTTTTTCTCACCGTGTTTTTCCCTCGTCTCAGAAACGTTGCAGTAGAATACGGCTGCGCAGTTCGTTTTTGCGCACATGAAGCAAGCGATCAAGGAGCAGTGACGTCATACATCCACTCCAGTTTATCAATGAAACGTGATACCGTAGTAAACGTAGGGTGTTCAGGATAGATTGTTATTACTCCCGGTCTCGGAAGAACGAAAATACTTCCATCGTCATTCTACTTCGTTATTGGGTGCAATCTGATTAGTCAATACCAGTTTCCAACAAGTTGCATTGTGTTGACCAATCAGATGATGATTCAACGTTGAAACCTGTGAGCGGCGAATTTTCCGTAACTGTGCATGTGCGCGGACTTCGAACGTTTACGATCGTACTCGTGCAAAAAATTTTGTCGATCAAAAAATCGGCAATCGTCGAAATTTCGAAATCGGAAGCTGTTTTTCAATACAAAAATTAAAAAAAAAAAAAAAAAACTCAAAGGAGTCAAGGCCGTATCCAGAAAAAAATTTCGGGAGGGGCCCAGTTTCGCACATTGCCCAAACACACATACTTTTTTGTGTGTGTTCTGAGTCTAATTTCTAGATGCCCCCCCCCCCCCCCCACGATGTTTTATGTATGTGTGTGTTTCATTTCTTTATTCTTATTATTTTCTTGAACTGACCTTTATTGGGGGTAGGGGTATCAAGAGAGATATGCAATGAGAACCTTTTTAAGTAGGGTAGAATATCCGTAATTTTAGGGGGTCCGGGGGTTTCTCCCCCGGGAAAATTTTTGAAAAAAAGTTTTAAAATTTTGCATTTTGAGGCCTTATATGGGGCAATTGGGACTTCAAAAACGTGTTTGAAAAGTAGGCAAACAACAATCTCATCGCATTCTTTTGCAAATTAAGATTAATCAAAGCATAAAAAAATGTTTAGTTTAACAAATGATTAACATTAAGTGACAGAGAGGAAGGACAAGGGAGGAGAAAAGATTAACACATTATCACTTGCTTACATCGGTTTTCACTATAGTTACATAGTAGTTTTTGATCAGTTCCCCAACTCACCGACAGACACCGCACTTAGTAACGTAAAATAACTAATAGTATAAAACACATAAAATTCTTTAAAAGAAATAGTGTAGAGATTTAAAAAATAATTAACGAGAGAGTAACATTCTGGCCATTTAATTAATTCATAGTTTAATTATTTGATAAGAAATAGGATTTAAGCACTTTTAAAGGAGTTTCAAAAAGGTATTTAATGATTTTCAAAGACTCTAGGACAGTTAAAATTCTTTAAAGCATTTTATTTGCACTTTCCAGTCTCTGACGTTTTAATAGTTGATTGGACAGTCTTACGAAAGTGTTAAAACTTTGAAAGACACATCTTTTTAAGATTAAAAATAGATATTAAAAAATACTTATAACGACAATTTCTTTTTCAATCACTAGTACTGCAGAAAACGAAAAAGAATACAGGTAGGGTAATATTTTTTCTCGTGCTTAACATATTAATAAAGGAATCCATTACAAAGTAACTTTTAAAATACTGAATTAGGTATTTAATGAATAGTTAGAAATGAAACATGTGAGTCATAAAAAATTATTTTTGAAAATATGTTACAAAAAATGCTGGAATATGATTTTTGCATTACGCAGAATATTTTTTTTAATCAGTTGTTATTAGTTGCTGAGTTTCGCGCAACTTGATGCCCACCTCCCCCCCCCCCCCCCCCCATTTGTATTAGAAATTTTAAAATTCAAGGTTTACAGCTACATTTAACAAAGTTTTCAAGGTTTTCAAGCATTTGTAAATTTTTTCAAAGTAACTTCTGTCTAAGATTGGTGAGCGTCCAACAAAGCAGAGGGTCTGTGAACGTATCCGTTTTTGTGTGGTCTTGTTGATTGAAGACATGTTTAGCTATTAAAATCCCTCGAGGGTTACAGATGCTTATAAATGTGGACCAACAAAGTGCACTCTTAATTGAATCAGGGCGGAAAGAAGAAATTTCAGCCTAGTTGGAAACTAGGGGCCCGGCGATTAGGGGGTAAAAATCTGAGTGGTATAAGTTTTAAGTTTTATGGGGGAGGGGAGGGCCGCCGATCAAACTGACAAGTAGCTCGCCTTGAGCCTGAATTGATTTGAGAAAGAGAGCTGGAAGTGGTAATGAGAGTCTTGTTTTCAAGTATGTTTTGCAGCTAATGAGAATTTGAACTGTCTTTTTTTTTTTGTACTTCTTCAAATTTTCACTCATTTAATAGAAAAAGGAAAAAAAAAACTTTTTTTTTGCCATTTGAAATTTAAAAAAAAAAAAAAATCCTTTTCTGTTTTACATTATAAAACATTTCGGGGGGGGGGGGGGCCGGGCCCGTCGGGCCCCCTCCTCTGGATACGGCCTTGAAAGGAGTTTCATTTTGGCACATAATCGGCAATCGTCGAAAGTTCGCGGAAGGGCGAACTTTTTCTTTTTCCTTTACTTTTAAAACAATTTAGTAATAGAATAATCAGGATTGGATATTAACACAATAGAAAGCAATCTTTAATAAATTAAACATGAGCTTCTCTAAAAATTACTTTTTTACTGGGATCTTAATGATTTTAACAAAAGTTTCTCTGGTGGATTAAAATTCGAACTTTTAACTTCCATGATAATTTTTTAGAAATACCAGGGAGATATTCGTAATAGAGTTTATACAACTTAAAAAATTAAATTAATTGACATTCCAATGTTGAGCACGTGCTTCTCCGAAAATGGCGTGCTATTGTTAAGACTTCAATCCTTTTGCATCTTGTAAATACTTCGATTATTTTGATATTCTGAAGCTGTTTTTATATTGTGCTACCTTAAATTTACTCATTGTACATTTTATTTTAATAATTTATTTATTTTTTAACTCAAATTTTATAGCTATACCAATTTATTGGTCACTAATGGTTTTTAAGAAAACATCAAACTTTTAAACAAAAAGTGCTTGCATGGCTTGTCATTTGTTTATTTAATTGCAAAAGACATGCGCGTTTTTCTTTGAGGTCGAAAAAAACCAGGTCAAAACTGAAATTTGCAAAAAAAAAAAAAATACAATTTTTTTTCTTGGAGGGGGGAGAGAAAAGAATGGGGAGTGGGACATAGTATACATTTTGCATTCACAGAATAACACGGGCAAATTAGAGTGAACACATTATATCCTTGTCTTATTTTGAAATTGTAAATTTTCTTCATGTAAAAAAAAGATTTGTTGGAAAATTTGTTGCCTGGTTGTTCTTATCCAGGGTTCGTACTTCCTTAAAAAACCCTTAATTTTATCAAGCAAAATTAAGGTCCCTAAAAAACCCTTATAAAGTCCTAAATTTTCCTTAATTTTTAAAAAACTGTCATTTTTTTTTTTCTTTCTTTTTCACCATGAATTACCTGCCAACTTGTACGTTTTGGCCGTACAATGTACGTTTTCTACAGATTTTTCATCTATTCCAGTGTTTTTTTTTTTTTCACATAACTAAAGTTCAGCTACTAGGCTTCTTTAAAATCCATCGATACATGTGTTAAAACGCGAGGGAGTGCCTAAACGTCGTCATATTTCAGCGCTGAGCGTGTACTTCGCGGAAAACTGGTTCATGTGATTGAGACTGCAATCCTTTTGCATCGTGCAAATATTTTAACATATGCGAAAATTTTAGGTTACATTAACATATGCTACCTTAGGTTATCACATTTAATTATTTATTTTAATATTTTTTAAATTTTTTCCTCCCCATTTTACATGGAACGTTTTACCCGCGATTCTGGTAAAATCGCTTCGTTTGTTTGACATTTCAATCCTTTAACATTTTGTCAGTGTTTTAATATTTTTGATAGTTGGAAGTTATTTTGACATATTGCTATCTTGAATGAACTTTTTGCATCATTTTTTAATTTTTATAATTTATAAATAAATTCATTTAACAAAAACTGATCTATAGTCAACGAAAAAGTGTTTCCTGTGTTGAGATTTCAGCCCTTTTTCATCTTAAAAGTATTTTAATATTTTTGACAGCTGAAAGTAATTTTGACATGGCTAGTGAAGCCTACTTTTACTTCATTTATTTTTTATTATTCATGCTTTTTTTTTCCTTCCCAGCATGCTGATATTCAGAACATACTTTACTGAAAATTGTGTTACTGAAATGAACTTATTCAATTTAAATTCTGAGGAGAAGTTAAAATGGTAATTAAAATGAAAGAAAACTACTGAAAGTGACAGTGATGTAATTGCAATACCTTACTTAATGTCTAATTTTAATTAAAGAATAGGTTATTGCCTTAGTACAGTTTCATAGTGGAAATTGTAAGATTTTCTAAGAAGACATGTTTGCAGGTATGGCGAGTGTTATCCAAGGTTTCTTTTTGCCCGTTATACCCATGCGGTACAACTCAACTTTGTTATACATCTCAGTAACTTCAACAGACGCCCAACAACTGAACTCTACTGATTTCTCTGTTTATGCCTAGGTGATCGAGGAAGAGACGCACTTGTGTTGTGGAGTTTTTTGCGTTTTAGCAAGAAGTAGATGAATAAGTGCGTTAGAAATAGACGTTGAAAACTTTAAAATTTCTGCTAATAATCTCTGTGATGAAGGGGGAAAAGAACAGATGTTCAGAAATTTATTAAAGCAAATGCAATTAGAAAAATTGTCCATGAGAAGGAGACTGAACTAAATAATATTGTTCAAAACATTTAACAGAAAATAAGTTTAAAAAGTTGAACCATTGTTGCATTATTTTTAAAGTGTTTTATAGCGAAATTGTGTTCCTATAGCTATTTAAATATTTTCCTATGAGTCCTTAAAAAAATTTGGGAGCCCTTAAAAAGTCCTTAATTTTCATTTTTAAAACTAAGTATGAACCTTGTTATCCTTTAGTAAATAGAAAATATTGCTGTCTGCCAATTTCAACATTCCTTTGAATTTACACTTGAATAACACCTAAGTATAAAGCAGTAAGTAACCGCCCCTAAGCCAGGGCTAAGGCAATTGCATACAACCTAAGTATTTTTTCCTTCCAATGTACCTTTCCCTAAAATTTTCTTTTTCATACTGAGGAAAAACATTTCACGATTTTTAGGTTTTTCATATTAAATCTTTAAAATCGGTATTGTTATCAACATTTACATCGCTCTTGAAATTAATCTCGATTTTTATGCAGACCCTTCCTTAGAATTTCAGTCCTGGAAATTTTTAAACCTCCTTAAAAAGTCCTTGAAATTTTTTTTTTTGCACATATATTGTGATACATTCAAACACATATTGTCATATATTCTAACTTGATCAAAATCATTTCTGTACATTTTAAAGTCATTCACAAAGTCATTCATTCATGTTTTGGGTAGTTAGTATAAGGATGCCTTAAAAAGTGAAATATTTTCATTCAATGCTTTTTAAAGACACAAAGTTATCAAGTTTGTGTGATAATACTATCAATGTACCAGATCAAATGGTAAAAAAAAGGGAATAATAGTCATGTATAAAATGCAGTACAATACTATATTTAAGTGCACAAAATAATTTAACTTCACTTAAAACTTGTTTTGTATATGAAATGTTTTTCCATCAATTTTTCTGCTTTAGACTCAAACCTGTTTTTCCAAAGACCAAACTTGATCACGTGCAAGTACATAATTTGGATTCAAATTAACTGATTTGTTAAAAACATTTAAAAATCCATTGAATGCCTTTCTGTTGAAATTTAGTTTAATTAAATATTGTTACTGTTGCTGCGTTTTTTTATTATGATTTTGCACTTTTAAAACCGCCAAGTTTTTTCTTAACGTTTTTGAAATGTACCTTTGGTCAGTCATAAATTAATTAGTTATGAAATTATTTTATACCTTCAAGAATTTTCGTCTTACTAGTTGTATTTTTAAGACAGTACCTCTGACTGCTAGTTTTAAGGATCTATTTTTCTAAAACTTGATTTTGTGAATACTATACCTATTGCTCTTATGACTGGTAGGGGAAGCATTATCAAATATTTTTAATTGAATAATAGTATATTTGAAGTAACTTGTTGTATAAGGCCAAACATTATATTTTCTGTTTGAAACATTCCTATATTATCTCAAGTAGTCCCTATATTATTTTCGGTAATTTCCTATATTTTATTTCGCATTCCTATATTTTTTTCAAAAAATTCCTATAATTCCTATATTTTTTTTGCCAAATGTCACTTCTACTCCTGATTTATACAGGCATGACATTTTTACACATATATTTGCACTTTATTCTGCGAATTTTAAATATCAGCTTTTAATTTTTACATATCTGAGTATAAGTAGCCATTATGCATCATTGATTTGTGCGTACTGTGGGTGTGACTTTATATTATGATCTCTAATATTTCCTTTTATCTCTACATAGTATGAAATGAAGTCTCAAAAAGTGTTTGTGTGTTTGAACGCGCAAAACTCAATAACTACCCTGCCGATTTTGCTAAAAATCTCAGTGTTTGTTCCTTTTTGCACCAGAAAGGTTTGGGCACCAGTTCGAAAAAAAATTGATGGTTGTTTTTTTTTTATTTTTATTCAAAGCAATTTTCACTTAGGCTGCGTTCAGAGTATTCGCCCGGGCCGCCCGGGCGTTTAAGCCGTGACGTCATAAATAGCTTCCCGGGCCGAGCCCGGGAAGTTGTGGTCTGGACAGCACTTGTGCCTTTCGGGAAAAAACAAAATGGCGGACACAACAGCAGAAAGTTACGCGGCGGTCAATGCAGGAACAATCCTGCATTCGCTCCTATATTTCGGCCCAAAATGATACCATTCTTAACCTTGGCGGCAATTATTGTTCATCTACCGTCATGGTTGAGCGTGGGATCGAAATGACTTATCGAATTTAATGAGAAATATGTTATTTTAAATGAAGGAATTTACGCTGAAATAGGCCTAACAGTAAGTAAAGAATTTCATCGATCTCGCTTATCTGACAGGATTGTTCCTGCAATGACCGATTCTCAAGGAAATGTACCATTTCAGATTCATCACAGCAAATAGCGTGCGTATTTTTGACCATTGTGTGTGTGTTTTCAAGATTTTGTTTTAGTCACTCTTCGTAAATCCTAGCAGACGAAAGAGCAATAAATTTCAGCCAATGAGCATCATCCTTTGCTAAACGCCCAAACACGTGACTTATCTGCCCAGCTAAATTTCCTGGGCTGCTTGTGCTTGAGCCCGGGAAGCTCGGGCGTGTACTCTGGACAGCATTTGGGAAGTTCGGGCGTTCCAAATAGCTGCTCTGAACGCTTTGGGAAGAGCCAGGGCTTCCCGGGAAGCTCGGGCGCGTACTCTGAACGCGCCCTTAAATCACTGATTATAGGGGTTAAAATATACTCGCCCATATTAATGCTATATATCATTGGAAGCAGCAAATTTTTTGCGTTGGATGCAATTTGTTCTGATTCTTTATCTAAAATACAGCACAACTTATTTGCGTTTAATACTTACTTTTTTTGAGGCTTTGCTCGATTTCAGTCACTACTTTCCTCACTAAAAGCATCAATAAAGACTAAACTAATTGTTCCACAGTTTTCTTTTTTACATCATTGAACAGAGCTATATTTTAAACCCCAGATTTTTTTCGACTTACAGTCAAGGATCCATGCTTCTATCTCAAACAGAGAAAAAGTTACAGGTGTTTGAAGTACAGTGTTCGAATTTCTCTTTTTCATTCAAGTTATTACCGTTTTATTCAGTTGCCGTGGCTACGTCTTTTAAATTCTTTATTGTTTCTTTTTTCTAATTTTAGCTTCTTAAAAGTATTCTGTTTTATAGTGGTTGTTTTGTATGATTTTAAAGCGCATTCATATTAGATGACCTTTTTTGAAGAGCGAGTTTTGAGTTGTTATTGTGTCAAGACTTTTTTAAATACTTCATGGAAGATGCTTGAAGCTTAAATAAATTTATGTATGCACATTTTAATTATTGAAGCAAAATATTTCTTTTTATTTTGATGCAAAAGGGAAATTAACATTTGCTCAAAGCCTTTAACACCTTTATGGCACAAGCACAGCCGTGTTGTAAAGCTAGTTCAAATATATAAAAATTAAAACTCGTCAAACTTGTTCTGAGCAAATATTGTTTGATCATGACTTTAAATAAAACGTCAGGTACCGAGTTGGTCGTGTCCTTGCACATTTAAGTCTTTCTGCACCAAAAAGAAATTATATTTTGGAGAATTGTATCATCCAAATGTTATTTATATTGCTCTTCTTAATTGGGTAACCATTATCAAGACCATAAATCTGTTAATGCTCCGCTTCATTATTCAGTATCATATACATTCTACTAATGCAATCTTTATGCTACAACTGTAATGATTATGGAAACTTTTTAAAAACTTAAGTTTTTTATCATTGTTGCATATCACGGGTGAATATATTTATTTATTATTATTTATTTATTTATTTTTTTACTTGAATATGTCGTTCTACTAATTTTTCTATTGTTATTACAGAGACAAAGCCATAATAGGTACAGAGATATCAGCCAATTTTTTTTACTCCATTGGTATGGCTTGTGTTAAATTTTCAAAGGATTGTGATAAAGTCAAGGCAAATGCTGTAAGAGCTTTGGGAAATTTTGTGCATTTTATACCCGAGTCTTTTTTAGGTAAAAAAAAAAATCTCATTGTAAAAATGCTCTAATGCATATTTGTTGATAAATCTTTTATTTTCTAAGTGATATGAAATAATTCATGAAGTTTCTTGCAGTATATGCATTTTTTTCATTTGAAATGTTTGCTTTATAATTTTTTTTAAGCTTTATCTTTAGCTATGTAAGAACTTGTTTAACTACGCTAAAATATATTAGTCAAGATTTGAAAATTTTATTTGCCTATTTATTGTTGAGAGAGTCATTAATAATTTAAAGTAAAGTATTTATTTACTGATGTGAGTTAAGGATCAATTTGGACCATCTAACCACGCTTTCTATAGAATTGGCTAGCAGCCATCTCAGACGATTCTATCTGAATGAAGAAAAAAGGAGAAAGTTAATCCAGTGGTCACTCAGCTCATGAGGGTTTAATAAAAAAAGTAAAAATCAAAAAGATTAGTGTCATTTACCACCCATTACTTTTCTTGTGTTAGGAATTACTGTTGATGTGATTAATCAGTGATATTAAGCTATCTTTAAACTCATAGTTTTTATATTTTAATAGCCATTTTAAAGCTAATGTGTAGTTTAGTTATACTATTTTGGGTTTACAAAAAAAGTGGCTGGTATAAAATAATTAGTGGTGATTAATAAATTTGCTTTTACTTGCCACTGGCGAGCAAAAATTTTTCAAAATCTTAAGTCTTTACCAATTTTTGACACAAAACTGGTTGGACAGTACGTCTATCAAATTTGGCTATAATTATCTAGTATAAGATGCATATTTGAATGAAAATAATATTTTTACAGTGGTGTGTTTTAGTTTCAATTACATAAAAGGGAAATAAAAAAATATTGTTGCATATAATTCACCACTACCTCGGTTATACCATCCAGAGACTGCAGTTTTGTTCTTTTTCTAACTTATCAGGGCCTAGAATAGGTAGTAACCAAGCTGAAGGCACAAAATATCATTTAGATGTTAAGAGCGCCAAACAAACTGGTAGCTAATGTAAAATTAGCACACCAGCGAGAGACTACAACAATGCTATGGTTCACCCGTAAAGTAGCTACTTAATACCCAAGCTTTGCCTTCAATTTACGACCTGAAATCTTACAATTGTTGTGGTCTCTCGCTGGTGTGTTAGTTTTACATTAGCTACCAGTTTGTTTGGCTCTCTTAGCTTATATAAGAGGTTCACTGCCGCATGTTTGTTTACTACCAATTCCAGACTGATGAGCTCTTATAAGAACAAAACTGGATTATCTAAATGGTATAACCCAGCTGGTGGTGTTATTATATGTAGTTCTGCCGAAGCCTTGGCATAGGAGCTTTAATTTACAGCTTAATCAATATTTCTGTTTATTAATTGCTGTTATTGTTTGTATTTTTCATATTGCTTGTTATATTAACCCTCATTGACTTTGGGTTTGTTCAATGAAACGAAAAAATATATAGTGTTTAGGTTTTGCATATTTCGTTTATGCATTTTTGTGAAAAAAAAAATAATTGATTTTCTTCCTAGATGACATCAAAACGCAAGAGTTTATTAAAAATGCCTGCTTGTCTTTGAACAGTGCTTTGACATCCAGTGTCATGAAAGTCTGCTGGAATACTTGCTATGCTTTGGGGAACATTTTGAGAAATCAGAGTCTTATTAAACACGAAATTATCAATTTGGTATTTATATTTAGAGCCTTCTTATGTTTTTGAGAATTATATTTTATGACTTATGAATAAAACTACCTTTGATTACAAAATGAAAAATATTTGTATTATCTTGGTTATTTTGGGCCTCTATTCATTTTATCCCACTGTAATGATGAAATCAGAGAAAACAAGTTTTGTTTTTTTAACCATAAAACATTTTTGTAACAAAGTTAGTGACTTTGATGATCAGCCCTTTTCCAAAATAATTTGAAATAAATCATATGTTTTCAACTTTTTAAAATGAATGGAAGCACAACTTTTCCTACCCATTTAGGAACTTTAAATGTATTTAATTCAAGCATTAATCTATGTTAAGCAAAAGGTATCCCCTAGGGTTTCCCTCCAACCGTTTTTGGAAAGTCCTTGAATGTCATTTTACCAGAAATTTTTTTGTTGTTGCAGATATCAACTACTGTCGTCCCCACTTAATCGGGTAACGGATAAACGAATACCCCGCTTATACGAATAAAACATCCTGGAACCGTGCCATAGACGCAATGTTAAAGATCCACGCTTAAAAGAATACCTCGCTTCATTGAATAATATTTCTTGGAACTGACAGTTTATCGTTTAAGCAGGGCCGACTGTATTACTTTACTGTCTATGAGAATGTTGATAAGCGGAGAGGTTCGAGGGTTTTCTTACAGAAAATTCTTGAAATTGAAATTTTACGAACACAACTGTAGACGATCTTTGATGACGTTGTAGGAGGAGCTGATTTGGAGATTCTTCTCCTAAAATTTTTAGAGGAGGAAGGCCCCCCCCCCCCCCCCCAAAAAAGAAACTTTAAGAGGATACTGGAAGGAGGAGAGGCTCGAGGTACCTCCATAATATTTTTGACTTTGAAGTCCTAAATACAAAATTTCTGACGATTTTGATGCCGGAGAGTGTTTTGGGGTCGGTTATTTTAGGAGAACTTTTCTAGGAATTCTTTGAGATTGAAGTCTAAAATATACAGTTGTTGGCGATCTTTAATGATGATAGGGGCAAGAATAGGTTTGAAAACTTCCCCAGGAATTTTTTTTGAAGCTAAAAGTTTCAAAAATGCTTTTCTAGGCCAGCTTTGGGGACATAAAAGGAAGAAATAAGTTTTATGGATCTCCTCTCTTCTCCCTTTTAGCTATGTCCCTTTTGTCTTTTGTTTCTTTTAATTACTCAAGGGCGTATTTAAGTGGGGGGGAGGCTCGCCCCCCCCCCCCCCACGAAATCGAGAAAGATTTTTTCAAAAGTTGGTGTTTGGTTTGTGTTTGCTCAAAAAAAAAAAAAAAAAAAAAATCCTTAAGGCTACAATGGAGTATGAAAATCATTTTTTTCAATTTTGAAGATACAGTTCTGAATTTTTAATGAGTTTTAGACCCTTATGAGGGGAAGTAATGTATAAAGTTTTGTTGTAAATTTCTGAATAGTTTTTGAAATACAGAGAATACTGTATTTTTTAATCGTAAATATTTGAACCGCAAAAACCACTCCATGCAGACCAATTTTTTTGAAAACTTGATTCTTTCAATTTTTCTAGATGCCTATTTCATATTTAAAGAAAAGTTGGGGAGCAAAATTTCATTAACCACAATATTTTGAGAAAAATGTGTCAAAAAGTTGAGTTCTTGTTAAAATTTCCAACTTTTCTGAAAAACGTCAATAAAATTTGGATTTAAAGCTGATTTAAACTAGCTGTCGTGGCCGTCACGAAACTTTCTTCTATATCTATCTTATGAATTCCGGTTACAAAATAAAATACGTACTCGCCCGAGTAATTGGAGACAGCTACAATTTCCCAATTATCGTAATAACCCTGCAAATGCAGAATCAATGAGCGAAATTGGAAATCATTGCAAAAGCCTTGTTTAGATTAATTGCAAACATTTTATTTGTTAGTAAAAAGAAATTGGCAACAGTTAAAAATTTCAAATCATTGAAAGTTTTCAGCTGTTTTGATAATTAAATAGCGTGAAAGCGATTTTTTAATGAATTAATTTTTCGCATTGTTGACTAAGCGCAAAAATCACCCCACCCTCCTCCTGGGGCGATTGGCGCCAAAATTTAATCGATGCTTGCTTCCATATTGGGTTAGTGTTATTCCAAATTTCATTCAAATCGCAGCAATATTTCCCGAGATACAGTAGGTGCAATGACAAAATAAGCAATTTGATTGCTCCACCCCCCTTTGAGATATTGACACACAAATTGAATCAGCACCTGTACTCAATAGGGTCTACCTATGGACCAATTTTCGTTTGATTCCGCCGGTTACTTCCTGAGATATAGCAGTCACCCCCGCGCAGAACACGTGCGATTGCTCCACCCCCCTTCGAGATATTGACAAACAAATTGAATCAGCACCTGTACTCAGTAGGGTCTACCCATGGACCAATTTTCGTTTGATTCCGCCGGTTACTTCCTGAGATATAACAATCACCCCCGCGCAGAACACGTGCGATTGCTCCACCCCCCTTGGAGGAATTCGCTAAACAAAGTCAGGTGCACCAGTTCACATGGTGGTACATATGTGCAAAAATTTTTGTTCGATTTCATTCAGTAGTTTTTGCTCTAGCGCGGCCACAAAAACTGGTCACACACATACAGACTCACACACACACAGACAGACAGACAGACAGACATTTTCCAAAAATGGTCGAAATGGACTCAGCGCACCTCAAAACGTGCAAATCCGTCAAAATTCGACATTCGAAAATTTTCACGAAACCAATACTTTCTTCTATATATTAGATATAGAAGAAAGTAAAAAACAGAAATGAGAATACTGAAAATTTGCTCCCCAAATTTTTTTTATTTGTATATTTTGATCAAACTGAAAAAAACTCAGAGTGATTAAACATATATTGAAATGCAGGGAGCATTTGGAAGATACGCATGTATTTAAATTTTACGATTCTGAGATATATGCAATTAAATGAAACATTTGGTTACAAATGTACTGACAGAATACCGAAAGAATAGCTTATAACTTCGGTAAAAATAGTACGAATTGAAAAATTTTTTTTTGCTATGAATTAAGCACAGTTCAGAGATTAATTTTAAGAAAAAAATGAAAAATCAAAATTTTGGTCAATTTTTCTCATTTTAAGACTCCATTGTAGCCTTAAGAAAAAAGCCCACTTTCTATTAACATTGTTTTCAAAGGTGTATGTCAGGAAGGGCCTCAGAGGGTCTTTCCCTCCTATACCCATCCCCCGAAAAAAAAAATTCAGATTTTTTTTTTTTCAAATAAAGGTAGTTATTATTATCCGGTTTACGTTTACTCTTAAATTATTTACATACTTTTAGCTTGAAATACATAAATAAATAAATTATTATTGCTAATAATAATTCCTTAGATGGCACCAGGCAGTGGTGCCAAATACTTAAAATAAACATTTGAGTGATGACGAATAAATTTGGATAATTTTTGATTTTTTGAAGTGAGAAAGCTGCTACTGACGATTTTTTTAAAAAAGTTCAAAAGTTAGATGTATACTTCTGTTAAAAAAGAGGGTCAGGGAGCCCTTGCGTTTTACTCAAGAGAAAAAAGAATGTGTCTTGGGAAAATGAAGATATTTCAATTAGAAAACGCATAGCAAAAATTCTAATCATTTTAAATAAGTATCTTTAAATGAAAAATATTCAACACATGTAGATTATTAGTCAGCAAATTACGCGTTTCTCGCTTTCTTCTCATTCCCCCTTTTTTCTAGTCAGTCAGGAAATAAGAGTCTTCAAAATAATGCTACACTCAATACATTTAAAATAAAGTGTAATCATTCCTCCCCGGCAAGAAATTTAAAATAAAGTGTAAGTATTCCTCCCAGCAAGAAATTTAAAATAAAGTGCAATCATTTTCGGTTTTAGTTTTTTCACAAATAATTTCCAAGCTTTCAGCCAAGCCGGCCGAGCTAGAAGAGGCATGTAATTTTCAATCTCTTTACCAGGGGTGAAATTAAAGAATAGAGTTCCCTCAGTGGTGGGTTTAGGGTAGGAAGTCGAGGCCCGTGTATCCGCCAAGCACAAATTCAAAGAAGGCTCATGACCCCCCTTAAAGAGTCCAAAGAGATCTTAAAATTTCGCTGTTACAACGTGTAATTTAATTGTAGTTTCAAGACTTCAATATCCAAAAATTTTCGGAAGAGAGTTCTTTTCCCGCTTCTTCAATACCTTGGTCAAACATTGCCTCAAATGGCATTTTAGAGGTTTAAAATTCACAGTTAACGGTAATTGATATCCCCCTTATTTTTCTATAGTCTTTAGCTCTAAAATGTGTTTTTAGAAAAGAGAGAGCTCCCGAATTAGTCTCTATGCCCAAAAATTTCCGGGAGAGTCCCTAAATTCTTTTATTTTCCTAAATGTTGTCAGACAAAGACAAAAAGCAGTTGTTCCTATCAAGAATCATGGCGTAAGTAGCACTATTGAATTATTTTTAAGGGGCGTTTTTAAAAGTTTTTGTTTTCTTTTTCTTTCACGTGTGGCTCTCGTACTTAGAGGGATCTTCGTGGAATTCTTGGATGATAAGTTTTTGCTTTTGGGGGTAACGGGCACATCTGCTAAAAGTTCAATTTTGAACCTTCAGCTTAAAAAAAAATAGAGCTTAAAATTCATTCTTGAAGATTCAATGCCGCAAAATTTCGGGGCACAACGCCCGAATCTTGCCTCTTCTCTTGACGGTATTAAAGACAACCAAAAATGTTTTTAAAACATTAATTTCGAGAGAGTCCTTGCTAAAGTTACTACCTAAGATGGTCTAAAGTAACGATGGCTTACGGTTTCGATTTTGAAAATTTTCGGAGGAAGATCCCTAACCACTTTTTGTCTCTTAACGTCTCCAAAGAGAACGCGAAATTGCGCATCTATATATCGAAAATATTTCAGGGGAGGGTCTTTCAACTTTTACTTCTCGAAAATAACTTAAATGAGACTTCAGTTCAAAAAAAAAAAAAAACTCATCTTCTTTTCTTTTACTCTATCATGAAGAAATATATCCTGAGTTATGCTTCATTTTCAAAATATTTCAGGAGAGATGCCCTGAGTCTTTTCAATTCCTTTAACGTCACTAAAGATAGCCTGAAATTGCGTGTTTAGAATTCAAGTTTGAGTAAGTTTCCCAGAGGAGTCTTGATCCTCCAACGTCAAAGGTAGCATAAATAATTTCAATTTTGAAAAAAGTTTTGGAGAGAATCTAAAATGTCGTAATTTTCTATCTTTTCCAAAAATTACAATATTTTAATTCAATTTGAAAATTTCTACCTGTCTTACAGTAATAGCGAAAAAAAAAAAGAAAGTTGGGTGCGGGGGGGGGGGGGCTAAGCTTAATTGTATGGGCCCCCTCCGAAATAAAAACCTATATACGCCACTGTAATTACTAATAAAAAATTTTCGTGGAAAATACTCCAGATGTTTTCTTTTCCAAAACCATTTGACCTTAGACTTTCCATTAAGTTTTCAATCTCCAGCTTAATGTTTTATATGCTTGAAGTGGAAGTATATAGTGCCCCAATAAAAGAATTTTTTACAGTTTGAGTTGATGAGTTACTTTGATGAGATGCGGTCTTTTCTTCCTCTTTACTTTATTTTAAATATGATACTTTCTACGTCTCTCTTGATAAAGTTTTGTTTTATGTTCAGTTCTTACACTCAAACACTAAGAACTACTGGTGCTACTATTTTGATTCTGCATATCTCTCACTGTATTTTAGTTTTTTTTTTTAAATTTTATATTTAAAACAGATTTTGGCAGCCTTTGTATTTTCTCCACGTAGCTGTGACTTTCATGATTTTTTTTATTTAAAAAAATTAGAAGTGAATATGTTGGCAGCTCCTATAAAGCAACGATGTTTTTTTTTTGGTCCTAATCATTTTTAAACTAAAAGGTCCTAAACCAAGGAGGCTGAGCACTTTATTTTTTGTAAAACTAAATGCAAGAATGCACATTTTGGCGATCCTTGCTTGCATAATATAAATAATACAGAATCTTAGATGCACCTAAAAAGTATTTTCAAATTGCATTTTCTTTTAAAATTTAAAGCAAAAAACACTTTTTGTCTCTTTTATTCCAATTGTTACGAATGACAATTCGAATAAAAGTAACAAATGGAAAAAAGCCTTTTAATTTTTAAAGATTGCTTAAGTTTTTTATTTGTATCCCTAAAATGAAACTGTGATTCTCTTTCTGAAAAACTCACCTTGGCGACGGCCGTGCCTCCCTCCCTCCTCCACTTGCTTTTGTCTCACGTGTAAAGAGAGACTGAGGCTGTTAATCACAAATTTATGTTATTCTAAATATATGCATGCACCACACATTATTTCTATTTTATGCCAGCTAGGCTGGCAATTTGGGGTGCGCTGTTTCACTTTTCCAACTGTACAGTAATTTGGTGTGAAGTCCGACTTCCACAGTACATACATGCCATAGATACCCGTTTATAGGGTAGGCAACCTTTCACACAACAACACATTCATACAAAGAAAGGACAAGGGCAGGAGAGAGAAAGCACATTCATGCCCAAGCCGGGACTCGAACCCGGGGCCACACCATCCATGGCAGACTACTCTGACCACTAGACAAGGTGGCTGGCTATTTTTCTGTTAGTAGACAGGATAACTAATTGGCCCGAAATATGACCGGCACACTGGGCCAATGCCTGGTGGCTGTATCTGCCACTGATTGCTTACAGATTTCACTAGTGATTTGCACATTATCAGTTATTTTTTACAGCGAAAAGTTGTTCTAGGAATAAAAGTTGTTTGAGAAAAACTAAGAATATGAAGCAGAGAAATAAATTCTTATCACAGTGCTCTTATTTGATATACTATAAATAGTATATAGATTTTTACTGTTGCTATACTATGTTTCTTGCATGTTCAGAAACATTTTTAAGAGCAACCAACCTCCACTAACATCCACTTTTGTTCAGAAATAGAGAGTGGTTGCTTCAGAAAAGTTTCACTGTAATTAGCATGAATGTTTTGTGATGTTTAAAAATATTTAGCATTAAAAACATAAATGTGTGCATACTCGTGTAATGAAAGACTTCTGATGGCACAAAAAAGTTTTACTTAATAAAACATCTCTTGTGAAACAGAAGTTGATTTGAACTCTTTAATGGAACTTTCTGTTGATACTCACGGTTAGAACAGTTCAATGGAAACTGTTTAGTTATTTTCTGACTGGATATGACTCAAAAATTATACATTTGAATAATCCCACAAGCTAAAACTAATATACAAAGCAAAACGAAAAAGTTTATTTTCTCAAACTGGTTCCACAGTTTACTAAGTGTACGTTAGGGTTGGCCAAAAGAGACTTTTTTTTGGATGATGAGTATTGCGGAAAGGTCAATTTCTTGATTTGCCGCCGCAATTGCCTTGAAGTTTGGAGAAAATGCAGTTTTTCGAGATTTTTACCAAATTATTTAAAAAACATTTTTTTCTATTTTCGATCATGGGTAGGATGGCAAAGGTGCCATTGGGGGCATAAAAATTCCATATAAAAATTGAGACCTGTAGTATAATTCCTTCCTTTTCCACAAATGCCTAGAAGATTTGGCAATTTCCTGTTTTTTCCTACTTTTTAAATGAAATTTTGTCAAAACATTAAAATACGGTATTCACCGCACTTACCTGAAATAACTACATTGTTTGTCACATATTATGCATTTTTAAATGTAAGTGCTGCCGGCCACCTTGTCTAGTGGTCAGAGCAGTCTACCATGGATGGTGTGGCCCCGGGTTCGAGTCCCGGCTTGGGCATGGATGTGCTTTCTCTCTCCTGTCCTTTCTTTGTGTGAATGTGTTGTTGTGTGAAAGGTTGCCTACCCTATAAACGGTACCTATGGCATGCGTGTACTGTGGAAGTCGGACTTCACACCAAATTAGGGTGCAGTTGGAAAAGTGAAGCAGCGCACCCCAATTTGCCAGCCTGGCTGGCACACAACAGGGAAAAAAATGTAAGTGCTAAAAATTTTTTTTAAATAATTTCCTAAATATCTCAAAAAACTGCATTTTTCCCAAACTTTAACACAATTGGGGTAGATCAAGAAATTGACCAAAAAATTTCAAATTTTACATGCATGTTGCTCCTCCAGTGGCACTTTTTCCGCAATACCCATCATTGAAATTAAAAAAAAAAAAAGGCTTTTTGGCCTACCCAAGTGTACCTAGGATAAATGCATTGAGCAATCACATGATGACCACTCTAATACTCTAAGTTAATTTCTATGATACATACATTAATGTACATTGTTTCATAAATTTTTGTTTTTCTTTTAGGAAGAGGTACTTAATTCCTTGTTGAAAACTCTTATATCCCCAAACTTCAAAGTTCGCATCAGTGCAGCACAAGCACTAACTGTATTAAATTGTAGGCAGCTCTATGGAAATATTTTTCCATCAATTTGGTTACAGCTAATATCAGCACTTTTTTCAGCTACTTCTGATGTTAATTTTAAAGAAATAAAGCATCAAGAAAATTTATGTGATCAAGTAAGTATTCAGTTCTTTACTTTTCTATTCATTGTTTAGTGCTGTGAATACTTTGTAATGTTGAGAGTTTACAGTATGAAAAGAATTGCTATAAAATTTTAATTAAAAAATGACATTGCAGAATTGTGTGCAATAAATGAGAGTTTAAATAATGTCCTTATTTTTTCCTCCTTATTAATCAAAAATTTTCATGTTAACTTTTTACTGCCTGGAAATGTGATGTGGTGACTATATTATATTTTAATCTTATTGAAAGTTATGAATATCTTCTTTTCAGCTGTGCCACAGTATTACTCAGTTGGCCTCTATTATTAGTTATGAAGATGTGTGTGAAATTTGTGAGAGAACAACAGACTCTAGTGAGATTCTTTTAACTTCATTTTGGAAGTTTGGATCAAGAACTACAAAAGAAAAGTGTTAGTTATTGTTTAATTTGCATGCATTTTGAATGGTGTAGTCAGGGTGTCAATGATTTAAATCAATTGATTTAAATCAGTGATTTAAATCGCGATTTAAATCAATTGATTTTTTTAAAAAAATCATTGATTTAAATCACTTTTTATTTTAATCCTTAAAAAATTCTCTTGGACAATCCCAATTTCATTATTTTTACCATTTTCTTTTAGAGCTTTGATTTCCATCTAATAAATGGAAAAGTAATCCTACTCATCCCCTTCCACAGATGCTGGAAGGTTTGCAGTCCAAATAATATGTATGCACAAATAGTGCTATTTGTTGTCTAATATGTGAAATAAAGAAAATACATGCAGGTGTTGCAAAGAGTGAATTGAGGGGGGAGGGACATGATAGAATGTGTGTGATATACTTTCAGTGAAAAGAAAAACAAAAACAACCAAACAGAAGA
This sequence comes from Uloborus plumipes, assembly GCA_038373865.1. Lineage (NCBI taxonomy): Eukaryota > Metazoa > Arthropoda > Arachnida > Araneae > Uloboridae > Uloborus > Uloborus plumipes. The sequence continues at coordinate 60,949 of JAXGGA010000913.1, forward strand.
TGAATTTTCTATGCCTTGCATTAGCAACAGGGAGGGGGGGCAGTCTTTATCAGTGGCTGAAATGGAACATATTCCAGCTTTACAAAACAAAAGCAAAATAAAGAGGGGGGGGGCTGAATGAAGTGAGGATTGGGTTGAGCTTCCTGCCCCATTTGATTTTTATCCTAGCTAGTAGACAGGATTATTTTCAGATTGGCTCCTAATACTTTTTTCTGGGTTTCTTACTGGTGAAGTTTTACCTCAAAGGTGTTTTTGTATTTTTAAAAACTTGAAGGTAAGTTGTTCATAAATAAAAATTAATTAATAACTGAAGTTTATAATTTTTTTTGAAAAAATCAAAAAAATCCGATTTAAATCAAAAAAATCTGATTTAAATCAAAAAAATCCGATTTTTTTGATTTTTTTAAAAAAATCATTGATTTTTTTACACCCTGGGTGTAGTAAATAGAAAACCAATTACAATATTTACTTTATACATACACTAGCAGTACCCGCACGGCGATGCCCGTGCATTTAATGGGAAGGAAGTCCACTGAATAAATTTAAATTCACTCCAACCGTCTGAAGTAAAATTATTATAGTTGAAGCGGTATAGTAATGGGCCACTTTAGAGACGTCATATTTGTATGCTTGAATAAAAAATAAATGAAATGTTTCTGCATACATAAAAAATACTTCATATGATACTATATTAATGCATTTTAAGAATACATACATAAGTATAAAATATAAGTATAATTACATACATAAGTATTTTGCAAAATGATTTTAAAAATTTTTAACTTAGAGTGCTTTTAAAAATTTAGTTGCTCACTTACATACAGCGAGTGACCACATTATAAAAACTTTTCAAGTTCTCGTAATTTCTACTTTAGGCCTATATTCGGAATTTTAAATGTTTTTCCGAACACTTTGGTATCTGCTATAGTCAATGGGTCTCTAACACTTATTAATAAAGTAATTTTGCTATAATTTGCGACTGAATTATTCATTAGATTTACATTATGACTTAATACTATCAAAACTTTTTTTTTTTAGAAAATGAAGGGCAGTACATGCACTGCTACTCCCCTCCACCCATTTTCAGAGAGCTATTGCAAATATAACGTTCGTTTCTAAGTCAGTAGTTGGAAGTATCAAAGTAAAAAATTAACCAAAACAGGTCACTGGAAGCAGTTCTCATTGGCAAATGTGAGAGGGAACGCATCACTAATCCTCTTACTGGCTACAGAATCAGGTATATATGCCTCAAAAGTTGCAAAAAGAAAGAAAGTGTAGCCTATCGCACAATGATGATCAGGAAAGAGTTGAAATTTATACCGAGACTGCCCAGAGGGTGACGAGAAACTAAAGAGCCGCCAACCCATCAAAAATCCACACCTTACTGAGGTTATAAAAAACAAGTGACTAGAGTGGGCTAAACAACATCATATGACTGTTGAGGACAAAAATCTCCTAAGTACTTCAGGGGTGATCGTGAGTTCATGAAAAAATACCTGAAAGTTTTAATGAGAAAATGTGTTTGAGGGGGGGGGGGCGTTTTTTTTAAAACCAAGACCCCTATTACTTAAGCACACCTAATTTTATAGTTAGACATACATAATAACTAATTGCCTTTCATGTAAGCAAACAAGACACATTTCATATATTAAGATTAGTTTCACATAGTTTTTGGTCAAAATATTTGCATGCATTTAATTAAATTGTAAATGAGTAAAATAAAATTACTTTTCAGCTGGTGTTTTACAAATTATCTCCAAAAACATATATAAATAAAAATATATTTCTTTTATTTGTCTCCTAACTAAGGGTAATAAGCATCAAAAATGAGAGAAATTCAATTCTTATATCGGATGCAAATCGATTGCATTGTTTAAAATAAAGGCACCAAAATCGAAAAAGATGCAAATAAAATAATTTAGAAAAGTAAAAAAAAAATTAGAATGGCATTTTAACATTTCTATTCGATGAATGTTAATAATTATCGGTATAATCACCGAAAGTTCGAAAAATAAAAAAAAAAGAAAATAATAATAATAGCGGAGGTGGGAAGATAAAAGCATAATTAAAACAGGGTGGCCACAGGAACAACAAAATCTTTTTCCCTGACTTTTCCCTGATTTCTCCCTGTCCAACTAAAATTTTCCCTGATTTCTTGTACGGCGCATTTTTTATCCTCTTGAAGCTCAATTTCTTTTAATTGATACTTGGATATTTCTGGCTATTTAAACTACTTCAGGCATTAATTATTATTTTTCTAAATTAAGCAACAATAACAAGAAATGCATTTGAGACTGCTAATTTGTTAACAAAAATTGAAGTTACATGGTTGCTTTGATTTATTTAATAACACCAAAAAAGTCATTAACAAAAGGAATGTTTTTCAAATTTAAAATCAGTTTACTAAACTTCTAACATCTCCAAAGAGAGCCTAAAGACTTTTAATTCAGTTTTTAAAAACTTTTAAGGAACATCTTTCACCGCTACTCTTCCCTCCAACTTCACAAGAAACAGAATTAAACTTTCAAGACTGCACAAAATCTCCAAAGCCTTAAGACATCTAGAGATGGTTTAAAAGTTTTTAATATGTTGGTTATGAAAACTTTTCAAGAGAAAAAGCACAAACACCAAAGTTCAACACCAAAGCCCAAGTTCATCAGAGGGGGCCAAATATGTATAAGCCATACTATTTCTTCAGCAAACAATCCCTAAAAGATTTAAACCTTCCATTTTAAATCAAATTATTTTTGCAGAGGAGCCCCAAATCCTCCCTCCTTAAGTCACTGAAAGAAAACCATAAAATAGTGTTTTTTACATATTTGAGCTTTGACTTTTTCCTAACTTTATAAAAGATTGCAACTTAAAATTAGGCTCTTAAATCATCAATTTTGAAGCACATTTAGGGGGAGAATGCCTAAATCTCCTACTTTTGCAAAAGATGGCCCAAATCAGTATTTTAAAGCCTCTAGTTCAGATATTTTTCTATGCAGACTCCCCTCTCTCCAAAATTTACATCACCAGACACAACTAAAAACTTTAAACTTTCAATTTTGAAAAGTTTTTGGGTGAGAGCCTCAAAATTCCCCCTGCTTGAGCTATACAAAGATAGCTTAGAGTTCTTAATAATTCAGTTTCAAAACATTTTTGAGAGAGAGCCCCCTAAACCTTTCCCTAAATTCATCAGAAGATGGCTTCTATTTGTGTTTTTAACGTTTCAGTTTCGGAAAGTTTTCTAGGAAAAACTCCCACCCCTATCTTTAAAGCCCCAAAGACAACGTTAAAATTTTACGACTGCAACTTAAAAAAAAAAAATCAGAAGGTATCAAACCAATACCCTCTCTTTTAAGTCACTGAAAGTTTGCTCATTGGGAAGTTCGAGCAAATCCAGCTTCAAAAATTTCCAGTACAACCTCAGAACCTTATGCTTATGAATGATGGCCTATATTTGCATCTTTAAAACACCAGCTTTGGATTTTTCCAACAAAAAGCCTCTCCTCCCTTTATCTAGACATTGCCTAAGTCACCACACAAAATATTTAAGATTCCAGTTTTGAAAATTTTCTAGAGAAATCCTTCCCTCTCTTTAATTCACACAAAGGTAGCCTGAAGCAGAGTTCTTAATACTTCAGCATTACAAAAACTTGAAGAAAGTACCTTGAACCCCTTTCCATAAGTTCACAAAAGGTGATCAAAATTTCCATTTGTAAGACTTTCCCTTTTTCCTAAGCACCCCCCACCTTCGATATATTTAGATCACTAACTACTTAAAGTCCCCCTCCCTAATTTTCAGTTTCAAACATTTCTTGGCAGAGAGTCTCCAAATTCCTTCTTTTTAAGTTTTTCAAAAGCAGCCTAAAATTTAGCTTTTAATGCTTTAGAGTTAATTTTTTTTTTTTTTTGATTACAACAGTCGAAACCCTTCTCCTAAGTTCACCAAAGATTGCTTAAATTTCGCATTTTTAAGACTGCAGTTTTATAATTTTATCCAAAAAAAAAAAAAAAAACTCTTCCCCTTACTAGTTTTACATTACTGAAAACAGCCTGAATTTTTCAGGCTTCAGCATTTTTCAAAATATTCCAAGGAAGAAATCCTAAGCTTTCCATCCACTTTAAAAAAATTAAAAAAAAAAAAAAACCCTGCAATTACCTTTTACATCTTTGCACCTTTTTACATCTTTGCTTATGAACAATTCACGACGGTTTTTCAAGTAAGTGTCTGAGATGTCCATAAGATTAGCAAAGATGTAATCGTTTTTAATACTTTAGTGTTGAAAAACTACAGATTGAAGTTCTGATTTAATTTTCCCTGATTTGTTCCCAATTTCCCTGATTATTCCCTGATTTTTCCAGAATTTTAAAAATCCCTGATAATTCCAGGTTTTCCCTGTTTTCCAGGTCTGTAGCCACCCTGTAAAAAAATTTTATTTCTGGTATTTTCGATCATGAAAATACCAGAATCAATCATGAAAATACCGGAAATCCGGTAAAATACTGGAACACAATCACCCCTGGTACTTCCGTCGAGGTGCGACCAGGGGGGTCTATTGCCCCCCCCCCCTCCCCCGACTTTGGAAAATCAATGTATTTACATGTAAGTAGGCGTGGTTTTTGCCATTTTTTGGCAAATTTTCATTGTTTATACACCCTTTGCCCCCCCCCCCCCCAGGAAAAATTCGAAATGACGGTCCTGGGTGCGACATCGATGTTGATGTTTTAGAAACATCAATGTTTTTACCATCAATGTTTTTCGGTTGATGATGTTTTTTAAACATTGATGTTTTGAGTTTGATGTTTTTCGATGTCGATGCTTTTATATTTCAGAAAAAAGGTGCATAAAAACATGTGAGAATTACATTTAATAAAAAATTACATTGTTTATCAGTAGTTGCAATATTAGATCTACTGGGAAAAGTTTTCTTTGCGCACTATCGATGTTTTACACTAGCTATTTTTTAAATATATCAGATTTGCCTTCACTGTTTTTTCCCCCCTTGATGTTTTATGTTACAGCAAAATTATTTCAAAAAATATACGATAAAAAAGATTCTTTGTTAACCAGTAGTTAGTCTATATTCATTGGAAAACATTTTCTCTTCTTACCAAAAATGATTTTTAAACATCATGTTTTTTGAAGTCAATGTCTTATATTTCATCAAAAAAAAAAAACTTTAAAACATGCTATAAAAAACTGTGTAGTTATTTAGAAATTGCAATATTTATCTCACAATAAAAAGTTCTCTGTAGTCATCATCAATGTCTTACGGACAGTGTTTTCGGGAGAAAAAGAGAAAACACGATATATCCCATTGAGGGATTTAACGGGGGTTACTGTACTTTTAAATTGATACGTAGTATTTTTTAAAAAAGATTGATGTTTTTAAACATCGATGTTTGAAAACATTGATGTTTTAATTTCTAACATCGATGGTTTGTCATCAATGTTGCACTCCTATACTACAGTAAAAACTCCTGATTTTCCGCGGTCGGATTATCTGCGGGTCTTTCACTCGTTTGTTTTCTTTTTTTACGGTGATGATTTACTGAATGCAGAAAAATGCAAGTACTTCATTGGTCATTTTTAGCCTTGAAAGATTTTTTTTACGTTCAATGTTATACTTTTTAAGCTATAATTTAAATGTATGTGTTGTGTTATCGACTTTTTTAAGGTAATGTATACACTACTAGTATAGTTCGTTACTTATTTTTCGGATTATACGTGGCATTTGTTTATCAGCAGTTACTATGCCGTGCTAGTTCACACTAAATCAAGATTTTTCTGTAATTATAAATAGGTTATTAACATGTTATGAAATTTTGATTTTTAAAATGCTTCTCAAATATGCTTCTATCGCAACTCCATTTTTAGCATTTTGATCAACAAGAGCTCTTTATTTCCATCAAGATTGTCTTGTAGAAAGGATTAAATTTCTGCAAGGCATCCCTGATTCTGTGGCCAGTATGAGGGGTGGTGATGCATTTTCTATGACATTTGCCTATGCGAACTGTTTCAGTGACTTGTTTTGCTCAATATTTAATTTAGATATGTCAAACTACCAACTATTAAGAAACGAGTGTTATGATTGCAATAGCTCTCTGTCATAGGCGGACTTAGGCTGTTCATTCTAGGGGTGCAGAATACCGGGGCCTGGGGGGGGGGGAGAACTGGCCGGGGCCTGGGGGTTTGACCTGCGGGGGGGGGGGGTTATTCCACAGATCAAACAAGGCTCTAGGGCATTCTTTCAGAAAATATTCATTTTTTTTGAGTTTAATCATCATTATGGTTGTTTCGAAGTAAAAGAAACTAACAATGTACCAATGAATACCCAACTGCAGTGAATACAATTTTTCTATAATAAAACTTTTAACAAAATAAATCCAAAATAAATAAACTTTTATCAAAATTGAAATCATTTATGCCATTATGCCACCTTTGATAACGTTGGAGGATCAAGACTCCACTGGGAAACTCACTGAAACTTAAATTCAAAACACGCAATTTTACGCTATTTTAGTGACGTTAAAGGAATTGAGATCATCTCTCCTGAAATATTTTGACACTGAAGCACAACTCAGGATATATTTCTTCATGATAGAGTAAAAGAAAAGAAAATGAGTTTTTTTTTTGATCTGAAGTCTCATTTAAATTATCTTTGGGAAGTAAAAGTTCAAAGACCTTTCCCTGAAAGATTTTCGATGTATAGATGCGCAATTTCACGTTCTCTTTGGAGACGTTAAGACACAAAAAGTGGTTAGGGATCTCCCTCCGAAAATTTTCGAAATTAATGTTTTAAAAACATTTTTATTTAGGTTATCTTTAATACCGTCAAGAGAAAAGGCAGGATTCGGGAGCTGTGCCCAGAAATTTTGCAGCATTGAAGCTTCAAGAATGCAATTTTAAGCTCTATTTTTTGAAACTGAAGGTTCAAAATTTTACTTTTAGCAGAGGTGCCCATTACTCCCAAAAGCAAAAGAGAAGATCCCTCTAAAAACGAGAGCCACACGTGAAAGAAGAAGAAAACAAAAACTTTTAAAAACGCTCCTTAAAAATAATTCAATAGCGCCGCTTACGCCGTGATTCTTAATAGGAACAACTGCTTTTAGGCTTTGTCTGACAACATTTAGGATAATAAAAGGATTTAGGGACTCTTCAAGAAATTTTTGGGCATAGAGACTAATTCGGAAGCTCTCTCTTTTCTAAAAACACATTTTAGAGCTAAAGACTATAGAAAAGTAAGGGGGATATCAACTACCGTTAACTGTTTGAATTTTAAATCTCTAAAATGCCATTTGAGGCAATGTTTGACCAAGGTATTGAAGAAGAAGCGGGAAAAGAACTCTCTTCCGAAAATTTTTGGATATTGAAGTCTTGAAACTGCAATTAAATTACACGTTGTAAAAGCGAAATTTTAAGATCTCTTTGGACTCTTTAAGAGGGGTCATGAGCTTTCTTTGAATTCGTGCTTGGCGGATACACGGGCCTCGGCTTCCTACCCTAAACCCACCACTGAGGAAACTCTATTCTTTAATTTCACCCCTGGTAAAGAGATTGAAAATTACGTGCCCCTTCTAACTCAGCCGGCTTGGCTGAAAGCTTGGAAATTATTTGTGAAAAAACTAAAACCGAAAATGATTGCACTTTATTTTAAATTTCTTGCTGGGAGGAATACTTACACTTCATTTTAAATTTCTTGCCGGGGAGGAATGATTACACTTTATTTTAAATTTATTGAGTGTAGCATTATTTTGAAGACTCTTATTTCCTGACTGACTAGAAAAAAAAAAGGGGGGGAGGAATGAGAAGAAAGAGAGAAACTTAATTTTCTGACTAATAATCTACATGTGTTGAATATTTTTTATTTAAAGATTTCTATTCAAAATGATTAGGATTTTTTCTATGCGTTTTCTAATTGAAATATCTTCATTTTCCCAAGACACGTGTTCTTTTTTCTCTTGAGTAAAGTGCAAGGGCTCCCTGACCCTCTTGGGTTGCACCACTATCTGGTGCCATCTAACGAATTATTATTAGCAATAATTATTTATTTATGTATTTCAAGCTAAAAGTATGCAAAAAATTTGAGAGTAAAATTTTTTGCTCTACAATAATCAAGTTAACTGAGGATTTTTCCCCTAGAACCCCTCAGATAATCGAGAGTATACTGTATTAATTTTTGAAATAATCACTCAGCAAGAGTTTTCGATCCAGTTACGCATTATTATTTATTTATTTCAGTAAGGGAAAAAAATTTCAAACTAGCTGTTTGATGAAAATTTTTTAATTTAATTTTTCTCGTAAAGTCCGGCCAAAATGTTGAGGGTGCGGCGCACCCCCTGGCACCCCCATCAGTCCGCTTATGCTCTCTGTCGATATGTGAAGGGGATTAGTAATGCTTGTATTTCTCTATGTTTTCTAGGAAACATATATGAAGCCTCGCAAATTAAAAAAAAAAACTGTTTTGACAGTATCTCGTAATAATAATTTAATATTGAAATTAAATCACTAACTGTAGCACAATCACTTTATTGGTAAGTGTTACTTACGTACAGCAGAAACTAAAAACTTTGGTAAATAGATTTAAAACATTGAATGTGACCTCACAATAACAGCTGTTTTTACTCATTGATGACTAAAACAGAAACTATCTCTGTCCTTTGCAAAACGGCATAGACTGGTAGTGTTGCCCCCTTTTAAAAAAAATAGTAGTGCCAGGAGCAATGCAGGGTAAAAAAAAAAAAGTTTATGATTTGAGGTTTATTTCTTCCAAAAGGGGGCTTTAACTAGAAATTACGAAAATTTGAGAAGTTTCCTAAATAATTTGATCACCCACTGTAGTTTATAATAGTACTAACTGTAGTTTTTTACTTTCTTCTATATCTAATATATAGAAAAAAGTATTGGATTCGTGAAAATTTTCGAATGTCAAATTTTGACAGATTTGCACATTTTGAGGTGCGCTGAGTCCATTTTGATCTTTTTTTTTTTTGCTATAGTTTTAAAAAAAAAAAAGGTATTACATTAGATTCATTCTTCATATTAATCTAGGAAGTAGATGTGCAGTTTTTAATTTATTAACTCAGCTAGCTTCATCATTATTATTACTATTACTAATCCTATGAGAGTTTTGTTATTACTTTTAAAAATCTCCTCATATTTTTCTTTCAGGTGAAGATGTGAGTTCCGCTATAGAACACTTGACTTTTTTAAAAAATGAAAAAGCTAGCAGAGAATGTTTACAAGTTCTCTCCATTCTGTTAGACATTTTTAATCAAGCCATTTTTGCATATTATGGGGGATCAGAAAGTTGATGCTTGAATAAATCTAGTGCACACATTTTTTGTTATCTTTGCTGAATAAAGTTTAATAGCATGGTGATTCATTGTTATTGATTCAATCAAATAGATAAAGTCCCAGAATGTAATTTCTCTTGAATTTATCTCCAAATTTTTAATTTTGGCTCTCACATCCCTTTGCTTCTCACTGCTTCATTTGACCTACCTTATAACTTTTGAGTTGAATGATTTAATAAAAATACAAATGAATTTTATTTGCTTGCTTCTTTACAAGGTGCATTAAATATAAAAAAATAAAAATGCAAAAAATCAGATTTCCGTAACGGATACAAAGATAACGTGATTTTCAGAATGCAGGCGCTGAATGTGCAAAAAACGGCTTATAAAAGAATTTAAGTAAAAAAACTTTGCAATTGCCTTTTAAAGTGCATCAATATACAGATTATTAATAACCATTAGAGTGTGATTGAATCAAAAATAAAATTAAATTAGTGATTCAAATTGTTATTTTTTGACTTTTAACTCACCCGAAACTTTTAAATTTATAATCTTAACAAATATAAAAAACATCCGAAAAAAAGCATGGAAAACATCAAAAATGAGAAAAAACAATTCTCATATCGGATGCAAACACATTGCATTTTCAAAGTGTTAATCTGTTTCTATTTTTCATTTTCGGCATTTCTTATAGGGTGAAGTGGGGTAATTGCATACTTGGGGCAAATGTGTACTCATTTGAAAAAAGGAGGAAAAACTGAAGCTAGCTGCTATCTAGTGGCGCCATTTGGAAGCCTGTAGGTTAATGATCACTTCTCAGATGGCTGCACCTATGTCCAGATAATAAGGCTTTATCAATCTGCCTCCATTTCGTCAGGTGTTTTTTTTCGTTATGAATCACATTTCGTGGACTTTTGTTTACAGTGCTGCAGGATCACCATTTTCAGCTAAATTTGATTAGTTCTTGGATAAATCACTTTAAGGTAAGTTGTTTTCCTCATTAATGGCTGCAGAATAGTTGAGTTAATGTTTAACTATACATACTGTTGGGGTATACATTTACCCCGGTTTGTTTTCAGTCATGGGGTAAATGTGTACTTTTTCCTGGGGCAAATGTGTACTACAGTAAACATTTACCCTAAGCAAAATTTACATAGAATACACATTCACCCACTCCTTATTAGACTTTTACAATCTTATTAGGGCGTATATTTTTGTTCCCAAATGTTTGATTGACCTCCTCACAATAAATTATTTGAAAAAAATGAAGAAAACACTTTCGTTTACCCTCACTCTGAAGATATTAGCGAAATCGATGGCAATGCTATTGTCACCAAGCTTCCAGAGCCATCTGAGGGAAAAAGAGGTGTTTTGATATTCCCAGCTAAATTTTCCTCCTACAACATGGGTTAGCAGAGTTGCTGAAGGTCTCACTCAAATTTGCTATTCTCATTTTGGCCAGGACTCGCCACTATAATTCCTTTTTTTTTTACATTCCAAGATACAAACTTTGGCATGTTCTTTTCAATTCTGCTATTAAAGACGTTTTTCCCCCTTTAATCCTATGCTTTGTACTTTGTTTTCACCTTTGTAAACTGTACCAATTAAGAGAGGACAGAAGGTGGGCAACAAAAAAGTGCATAGCTTCCGCTGGAGAATTCGGAAATAAAAAAATCATACACAGAATTTTTTGTCCTTAACTGCTCTTTTGTACTTATTTGGCCCAACAGCAAAACAACTGAATTGTATAGGATTTCCATGCAGCGTACACATTTGCCCCAACTTGTGGGGCAAATGTGTACTTCAGAGATGGTTTTAAAAACATAGCAATACAACCATGAAAAAAATAGTTTTTTTAAAATTCTTTGGGTGATTTGTAATCTAGAGAAACGCCGCTCAAAGATGATATAAAAAAAAATAAAATTATGAATACCCCCCTCCCCACCAGAGACTTAAGAAGTTGAATTTCGTCAAAACAGGTACACAATTCCCCCACTTCACCCTACTTGATTTTGAAAAATGCTGCAATGACAAATCTATAGTTATTTTAATTCTAAATTAAAAAGCTTATTTCCACATTTATTCTAATTTACGCTTTAAAAAGCAATGCAAACAGAAGTTTTAAACAATAATATATGGATAGTTAAAAATGGCGCAGAATAGATTAATTAAAGTAGGGTAGGCTAAAATGAGATACATTTTCCATAATAACTGAAGTAGTTTTAGGATGCAAAATTGAAACTTTTCACATGGACAACGTTCAAAAAGCACGCATACGATATTGACATGTTTCTAAACCATAGTTTACTTATAAGAGCGATAAATTTTTAAAATTTACAATTACAGAGCTCTTTCACATAAAAAATAAAAAGTATCTTATATGCATTAGAAAAAAAAAATATATTAGCCAGAGAAGCAATTTTTTGCAAAACACGTATTTATTTAATTAGAAATTCTTGTTCCATGCAGTAGTATTTGGGTTCTATATTTATTCTATTACTGTGTGGTTTGAAAATTGCAAAATTTTGCAACAAATGATAACGAAAAATATGGACTAGTTGACAAAAATTAACTGTACATTTAAATGTGTAAGCAATTTAAAAAAAAAAACGATGTTTAAAAACATGGATGTATTTTGGTCGATGTATCAATACCATCCACGTCCTTATTTTCCAACATCGATGTTTTGCCTTTGATGTCGCCCCCTACTATGAGGGTATTTAAGCTCATTTTTAAAAGTGAAAAACTAGGTTTCTTATTTTCGAAGCAGGCAGGAACATAATCGCGATTTTCACCATTTTAGGAGCAGAATTTCAAAACCGGAGCCGTTCGGAGTAGATTTTCAACCCCTGCAGAACACAATCGCCCCTGAGCTGTATATCTAATTAGATTATTAACTGTTAGTATTAAAAGTTAGATAAATCCCCCCCCCCCTCCTTTTAAGGATTTGATCAAAAAAAAAAAGTTAAAAGTAAGATGGGGGAAATTATATCTGCTAGGTTTATTGCACGTTAGGATTCTGTTATTTGTTTGAACGTGCAAGGCTTTGTATTTGTAAAATAATCCATGATACGTTTCTTACGTAACTGATCTTTGATTATGCAAAACAACTTTATTTAACAAATAACCAACTACCATTTAAATGAATTTTTTTAATATTGCAAAATTTTTAAATCAGCATTTAAATAAATGGTTTAGTACAATTCTTCAATGAATTTTTCAATGAAATAAAAAAGTATGTTTGAAGAAAACAAAAGGATATTAATGATATTTTATCAAAACCAAAATTTTCTAAAGTTTTTAGAACTTGAATTTTTAGCTGACAAGGGTGTTGTAAAAAATTTTCTAGACTCTGGGGTTGCTGAAACACTTGGAGTGACATCAACCTTCTCCTAAGGGGGAAAAAAAGTACATTTTACATGCAGCATATACTACACGCACACATAATTCAGAAAAAAAAATTTGGTTTCAAACTTACAATTGTTAAGATATCCTTTTTCGGAACAGTATTTCTTGTTGGAGTCGATAATGCATTTGTACTCAACTGTAAATTTGGAGTTTTTATTTTTCTTAAAGGCATAAATATTTTTGGGCCATATTTTCCTTGACTTGCTATTTCCTAAAGAAACAATCATTAAATTGGTTACTAGAAAATCATAATGCAAATATCTTTTCTCTTTTTACAACAAATATTCAGAATAACTATTTCTAAAACAAAATATTGGTTTAGAGATTCAGTGATACTTTAAAATTAAATTTAAAACTTTTACTCCAAACAAAATGAAATGGGTGCCAGTTTCAATTTTTTATTCTAACTTAGAAAATTAAAAAATCGGGAACTAGTGGTGTACCGAGTATTTGGTAAATACTCAGTAACTCGGCCAATTCGCCAAGTACTTGAGATAAAAATTTAATAAGGTACTCGGGCAATACCGAGTAGTTGTAAAAATTGAACATCAGTTACTTTTTATGTACTATTTTTGACATGTTTCACTTCAATTGAGAAACTAACATTAGTTTAAGTGATTAGCCCTTCTTTATTTTGCAGAATAATTACATGTCCAAAATATACACCACATACATACTAGCTTAACTAGGGTTTAAAGAAGAAGAAAACAAGACCTCAAGGAAAATATTCTCAATGCACTTATGTACATTACTTAATTCATTATGCAACAAAATTTTGATAATTTCATTTTTATTGGCACTTATCTATTTTTAGTCTATAAAAAGAAATTTGATTCATTTTCTATCGTTGTCATTTTTTAAATAGTAATTTTTGATAATTGCACATAATTACAATTGCTGGATTTTGTGACACACCAGATATCGGGGCTCGAATCTCACCTCCTCTACCAACTAAATTACTAAAAAAATATATAAGACAAAAAATTATATTTGATTTTTTTTTGCCAGAAGTGTCGTTTTATATTTTAAATAGCAGTGTATCTATACCCCCTCCTCCCAAATTTTAATTCCTAATGTAAAAAAAACTGCATTGTTCATATTAATGAACTATCCCATTTGTAGTAGGGTAAACAGGAGGGCCTACAGATCAGGTTGTGTCTGGGATCTCAACCTCCTTAGTAATATGATCCTTATCCTCTTGCAGCTCATGTACTTATTCTTAATTTTCTTCATTCCCCATAATAATGATATCACCATCAAAACAATTCACGCTCATATACATTATAAATGTGTATTCGGAACTACAGAGGAACAAAATAACAAGGGACATTTTAAAATGCCTTTAACTTTCATGTACCTGAAAAGAAGACAGTTCAACACTGTCAGAATCGGAAGAATAACATTCCCATTTTCTTTTTTTGTCTCTTTGCAGACTTGGAGTGTGCTGAAAAAAAATGTAAAAATCAATTAAACCTGTGTTCTAGTGGCAAAAGGTTTAAAGTCATCTGCATTTAGTAGTTTTATAAAAATTTAGTTATCTTATAAAAAACAATTATATAACAGCATTTTAGGATCTGCGGATTATACACAGAAAATATGGTAATAAATGACTACACTATGAAGTAGAAAATTGAGATAGGTATTAAAAAATTTTGACCTTAAAGCAAAAGATAAATAAAACAAAAAGAAAAAGAATTACTTGAGGCTTAGTTGACTTTAAGGTAGTTTGCTTTTGAATAACGTTTGGCACTTTTTTTGCTTCTGTCTGCAAAAGAATTCATCAAAATAATTTTTCAAAAGATTTAAATGTAGCACGTACATCACTTAGTACTTTTGCACAAGTATAATTGCTTATTTTGCAAAAGGTAAAAAGCAAAAATTCACTTACTTGTGGCGCAATCAACTTAATGGTAGCTTGATTTTGGATAAGGGTTGGTGCTGCTTTTGCTTTTTTCTGTAAAAGTAATATTCATAAAAATAATTTTTGAAAAGATTTAATTGTGGCACATACATCACTTAGTACTTTTGCATAAATTCAATTGCTTCTTTTGTAAAAGGAAAAACAACTTGTTTAAAACAAAAATTCACTTACTTGAGGCTCAATTGACTTACGGGTAGCTGGATTTTGGATAATATTTGCTTTTGTCTGCAAAAAAAAAAAAAAAAAAAAACCATTCATAAAAATGATTTTTGAAAAGATTCAATTGCGGCATTCACATCACTTAGTACTTTTGCATAAGTACAATTGCTTCTTTTGTATAAAATATATATACAGGGTGTCCACTCCAATCGTGGACCAATAGCTAATTTCTAAACCGTTAGAGATAAGCATATCGTTTATTTAGGAAAAAATCTCCAAATTATGAAAGGAATTTTGGGTCTATTCAATGTTTTTCAAAAAATCAAATTTTGAAAGAGTTACGAAATTTAAATTTTTATACAGCCCCCCAGTCCTATCAATCATATTTAGTAAAACATTCTTGACACTGTAACGTTTAAAACTAAAAAAAAATCACTCTTCTACCACAAAAATTGACCGAGTTATGACGTTTTGAAAAATCAAGATTTTGCATTATTTCATGACGTCATTGAGAGATCGCTCAAGGGACCGTATGCGAAATCCTTCAAAATCTTGATTTTTCAAAACGTCATAACTCGGTCAATTTTTGTGGTAGAAGAGTGATTTTTTTTTAGTTTTAAACGTTACAGTGTCAAGAATGTTTTACTAAATATGATTGATAGGACTGGGGGGCTGTATAAAAATTTAAATTTCGTAACTCTTTCAAAATTTGATTTTTTGAAAAACATTGAATGGACCCAAAATTCCTTTCATAATTTGGAGATTTTTTCCTAAATAAACTATATGCTTATCTCTAACGGTTTAGAAATTAGCTATTGGTCCACGATTGGAGTGGACACCCTGTATAGTAAAAATTTACTTACTTGAGGCTCAATTGACTTACAGCTAGTTTGATTTTCGATAATATTTGATACTGCTTTTGCTTTTATCTGAAAAGAATATTCATAAAAATAATTTTTGAAAAGATTCAATTTTAGATACTACATAACTTTGTACTTTTGTATAAGTCTTATTGCTTATTTTGCTTAAGGTAAATGAAGCAAAAATTTACTTACTTGAGGAGCTTTTGACTTCTGGATAGTTTTGCTTTGTACTTTTTTTGGTATTGCTGTTGTTATTTTCTGTAAAAGAATATTGATAAAAATAATTTTAGAAGTACTGTTGGCCCCGCTTAATCGAATACTGTCGGTTCCAAGAAATTTTATTCGATTAAGCGGGGTATTTGATTAAGAGCTAATATTTAGAAAAGTGCCAATTTGAGTCCCAAGTGAATTTTCACTAGTATTTCAATGACTAGTTAAAAAAATAATTTTCCCCAGAAAGAAGAATAGGTTCTGCTTTCATTTCATCTAATAACATCAGAAAAAAAATTTTTTTTTCTTCAGAAAATATTGTTTTCATACATCAAAAATCAGATCGGTAACGTGTCCCCAGTAGCAAAGCTTAGCATGCAAACAGGTCATGCGCACTTTCTAACTTCCCAAAAAAACGCACTTGCACAAAAAACGATTCTATTTTTACTCCTTTGTTAATATTTTACTTCATTTTTGTTTTAATCGATTTCTGGTTTTCTAGCCGATGCGAAATAAGCGTGTCCCAAGTTCCGCCGTCAGAGTGGTAACAATAACTTCCAATCTAAGTTTAGGCTCCCAAAATCATTTCCTGCACCTATACCACGTGATACTGAGTACCTGGTGGGATGTTTTATCGAATCGTAATTAAAAATTTGCATTTCTGCATCTAAAATTGTAGGTAAGATTTTTTAAAGTGATTTTATAAAATGTGTGTCATTTGAGTCATCAGATCGGTAATACGCTCTAAAATGCGCAGTTTTTATTATTTTAAAAATTATTTTATATATAAGTATAGTCCTTTATTACAAGTGAAAAAACCACGTGTTTGATTTTGGTTTAGTGCAATCGACTCGGAAATAAAAAAAAAACTTTGTCAGTTTGTCAGATCGGTAACAGTCAGAGCGGTAACATTGAAAAACAGCGAATATGTAACAAAACTAACTCACACGTTTCAGAATTATAAAAAGCAAAAATCATAGGTTTTAGCCATATATATTGAATATTTTTGTTCTTAAAAAATGAAAAGCAATGAGTTTTAGTACAGTTAGTGCTTCATTTGTGGTTTGTATGACCTAACAATAGAAGTTAGTAAAATAAGAAAAATTGACACTGCAGAAATTAAGTTAATTAATTATTATTATTTTATTTATTTATTTAGTTATTTTATTTATTTATTTATTTATTTTTTTTTTTTGTGCTTCAATTTCTCATAACTTCGTTAAATAACTAGCTAATAACTAGCATGCTAAATTTGAATTTCTGATCAAGAAATTAAATTTCCAGCAACTAATTAAAGAAAAGCAAGCAGCAGAGTTTTGTGTTGAAAAAGTTGAAGTTGTGTGTTGTTTCAAAACAAAACAAATGTTTTATTAGCTTGGATTTGGTAATCTCATAATTTATTTTATCTAAAAACCTTATCGCTCATTTTTATTTCCAAAAAATGCTTTTTTAAAATGAAATTTGATTTTTTGGCCTAATATATATATTTTAATATAATTATCTTAATTCTATGTTAAAAATGCAAGGAAATGATATCATATTTAGAGATGTTAACGAAGACTGAAAGCATAAACTCAAATATGTAACTCATATTAACATCAGATCTGTAACATTCATCAGATCTGTAACGGCTTAGAAGTGAGTAATCTCAGGAGGGGGTAAATAACTTCCTTGACCTCCCCCCTTTTATTTTCTTGCATTTAGACCCAATTTAGACTTAAAATACAATATTAGTTTTTTTCTGCAATTTTTTTTTTTTTTTTCAGAAAACTCCAACTTCAAATTGGCACTTTTCTAAATATTGGCTCTTAAGCGGAGAACATTTTTTTACCTTTCCATTTTGACAATTTTAGTCTCAAAACGTAGTAATAACAAAGAAATAGCTATATAAAGGAAATAATTAATGTTATTGGTAAAAAGATTTTCAAATAAGAAAAGTTAACAACAAAATAGTATAATAATTGAGTAAAAATATTGTACGGTCATATGAAAATCATAAAAAAGTAACTTTGTTTTTCGCCTGTCACTTTTATTTTCTGAAACAGTCCAGAATAGTGGTTTGTTTGCTCCAAGGTCTTGTGGGAACACTTTTATTTTATTCTACATTTTTCTTAGCAAAATTTTTTGCAAAGGAAGATAAAAATATTATTCGATTATCCGGGGAAATTATTCGATTAAGCGGGCATATTTAACATTGTGACTATGGGGAAATGTTCGGTTCCGGACGGTTTTATTCGTATAAGCGGGGTATTCGTTTATCTGTTACCCGATTAAGCGGGGACGACAGTATTTGTTTTACACAAATTTTAAAGTAACATTGATCTTTTAAAAGACATTATTCATAAAACTTCTGAAAAAGTAGTACACTGTAGTTAATAATTAATGAGAAAAAAAAACTCAACAAAAAAAAAATCTTTTGAAAGTAATTTGGTGGCATGGCAAGTACTGAAACATAAATTTAATTTAATTATAAAGAAATACAAAATCAAAGTTAGCACTAATCATTTTGTTTCAGTATTTACACTCTTGTAAATCATTTAACAGGAAACTTAAGACAAAAAATCGAAAGAATTGAATAGAAATGGATAGGATTTTAAATAAATAAAGAAACATAAATTAGCTTACTTCCTAGATCAGATTCACCAACTTATGCTGATTAGAAGAGTTAGTAATTTTAAGCAAAATATATGCTCCTTATCAGCCCAGGAATAAGCAAGTAAAACATTTTGCTTTTCAGCCTACTTTTCCAGTTTAAGTAAAAGAAAAGCGAAAAATGTATTGAAGGTAGCTTTATGCAATATCCTAAAGACCAAAGAAAAAAAAATGAAATAATTATCGCAAAATTGGAAAGTTGGGTTTTGAGATAGGAAAAATGTGTGTCCGTCTGTCTGACACCCCCCCCCCCAAAAAAAAAATAGAAGACGACTTTAACCAACTGGACCATTAAAAGCAATGTTGCTAACATTCTTACTGGGAGATGGACAGGAATACCTAACGGTAGAATCAGTAGGAGAAAAAATAACTGAATCCAAAGGGAAGATTGCAGTCGTATGACATAACCCCCTGATTTACCTACAGTTGATCCTATGAAGAAATATGATCACTAGCCTCTATTTGTGGATGCTATTGTTATTGAGCTGCATGCGTACAAATTAGAAGGTGTTAACTGGAGTCACTTTTCTTGCGTTAATGGGACTGACACAATTTTTTCTGGTGAAATACGTCTAAGTACAAAAAAGTTGTTTTTATCAAGTTCCATGTCCTTTTATTGTTCTATGAATTTGTGTGTATATATCATTATGTTACATTCTATAGAGTGGCAAATGTTTGCTGTTGATGAAGTTCATCATTTTAAGAACAATCAATCAATGGTTTTGGTAATTCAAAGTGCTTACATAAAATAATTTTGGAAAAAAATAGAACCGACTTCAGTTGGAAATTGCTCTAAAAAGTAAAAAATAATTTTTTTCTTTGAACACCACCGAAACTACTTTTAAACATAAGTTTTGAAGTCGGCGCAAAAACAATGTATAGAATCATGCGCAACTATAATTCAACTACATACATTTTAATGGATCCAGGTTCTTTAAAAGCATTCGCATATATTTCATTCATTACCACACATTCGTGTAATGGTACAAATATTCTGCTTTTAATTTTCAATGGTTTCTCTGAAAAATGTTGGCAAAATATGGTTAAATATCATTTGACCTATCGTTTTTGCGCCGACTTCAAAACTTATGTTTAAAAGTAGTTTCGATGGTGTTCAAAGAAAAAAATTATTTTTTACTTTTTAGAGCAATTTCCAACTGAAGTCGGTTCTATTTTTTTCCAAAATTATTTTATTTTATTCTTTTTAGTGTAAGTGTACTTATGAAATAAGGTAATGTTTCCATTACGGAACTTCACGTAATTTACTTAAGTAAATGCTCCATAAAATAAACTGAAAAAAAAAGGAAGAAACTATCAACGCGTCTAAAATTATAAACGATTGACACTAAAAATAATCTTCGTTATTCTCTGGTATTTATTTGTGTACTAGCTTAATCAAAGCCATTTAAATATCAACGGTTTGTCAACTAATTTATATTTCAAAGCAATTCTAGTTTCTCGTTGTTCATAAGATTTTAACACATACTACGTACGTTACCGCTAATGAGTTTCATTTTAGATTTAGTTAAGAATTGGTTCAAATTTTTCATCATGATTACTATTAATATTGCTGTTGCGGGGCAAAAAATTTTTGCAACAATGGATTGAAAATTTAATCATTTAATGGGGAAATGACATGAAATTTACTGTTTTCCATAATAACTTTTTTTCTAGTGAACAAATATCGTCATATGAATACATGGTACCTAAGTTACACCATCTCCTATCGATTTAAAGAAAAATCGTCCAAATCGGTTCAGTAGATCAGATGTTATGTGCGAACAAACAAAAAAAAAAATGTATACGCTTTGAATTGATAACCTCCTCCTTTGTTGAAGTCGGTTAAAAATACATTTCAAGTTGCTCTTAATTGGAGCTTTACTACAAGGTAATCTAGAGGAGTTACTCCACTTGTTGAACTTTTTAAACTCCAATTGTTTCAATAACCTACAGGATTTACTGAATGAATTTAGATGATTTTGTAAAAGAAAGAAAGAAAAACAACAAAAAATAAAAATTCATGATTTGCTTGGTTTTCATCTGTTAAGAAAGTGGATAGTAGAGGTAGTGAAGAACTTCATTGAAAAAAGTGAACTCATTGTTCATGTTGGATTTAGTTGCAATGCAGAAGAAAAACTTAAAAGTTTTGAAGAATGTTTGTGGTCAAGGGACAACGAGCTTTCTTTTTGATATTGTAATAAATTTGAAGTTTTCGTTACCATACTTTTTCAGATTCCAAAATTTTCAAATTGTGAAATGCCTTTCCATTGTTTTTTTTTTTTTTTTTTGTGTAATATTTTTAATAAGTCACAAAAAGACAGGATTACATACAATACTGACGAGTATACCTACCTCTCTTTGTAACAAATTAGTCACAGTAAGCCCTATCCCTCTATAAGATAACTTTGGGATAATATAAAAAATGACTTATATGACGTAGCAAATGCCATGTGGCTAAAAACTATCCTATATGGCCCTAAAACACAACTAAAAAAAGAAATCGCTTATCTTGAATCCGTTGGTTTCCCCAATCCGTACAAATATTAATGGGCACTATGAAGAAAACACTTTTTGTGTGCTATAAAAGTCACAAGAATTTAGCTTAGTTCATAGCAAAAATTCTACTTAAAAAAATAAAAAGAAAAGAGCTGATAGAACAAGAAAAAAATATATAAATAAAAAAAGGTTTCAAAGTCATACAGAAGAACATAACTAAATTTAAACAGCTACTCACTTCACTAATAATTTTAACTTCTTCATCTGAGCTTGTATTTTCACTTCTATGTTTTTCCAATCTTTCATTCTAATAATTGCAAAATAAAATTATTAATGCATACAGAGATTAGTCAGAGATATTTATTGACATGGTTTGTCCACAAAATTGGATATTTTTTCCAAGTAGTATACAAAGATTTCAATGATAAATTAGACTTTTTCAAGGACTGGCTAGGACTATTTGAAAGGATGAACTTTTTTACAATAATAAAATATGTAGTTTTCTTTCCCATTCTTATAAATGTTACAGCATTCAAGAAAAACTTTACACTACACTACAAAAATTGAAATCAAGCTTTAATTGTGTGCAGAAAGGATTCGATTGACTACCATTGACCCAAAATAACAATAAAACTGTAATATTAAAATAATTAAGACTATATCTCCATAGTCTTCACCATTTTACTTATTTGTAGACTAGTACAATCAGTTATTAAAAAACAATTAAAAGTGCTTTTTAAATTCATTTTAAAATTTTGTTGTAATGGTACTATTAGAAATCATATGATTGAATGTTTTTACAATGTTTGTTCACTTTATGCAAAAGCTATGATGTTTGAGTCTTTACTGTCTACAATGTTTGGCTACGGATGCATCATTTTTAGCTACAGGCCATTCAGATGTACCAATATTTGAAGCTGCAGATTTGGAAATGAGGAAGGTTGCTGAGGCCAATAATTTCATTACTTAAATCAATTTTTTGAAAAATAAGTAAACAGTTGTAATAAATACAATAAAATGAGTAGATTTAAGGTAGCACATGTTTTAAAATAAAAATAATAAAATAAGTAGATTTAAGATAGCATATGTAAAAATTTTGACAAGAGTTACACGTTTTGAGGTGTGCGGAGTCCATTTGGATCATTTTTTGAAAATGCCTGTCTGTGTATCTGTATGCGGGACCAGTTTTTTGCAGATGCCTTAGAGCAAAAACTATTGCATGAAGTCAAACAAAATTCAGTACACCTATGTGCCCTCATCTAATCCTGTTAATTGATGCCCATTAGATTTTGGCAACAATTCCTATACAGGGGGGGGGGTAGCAATTAAATGTTTTCTTTGCTTTGGGTGATGGCTACATCTCAAGAAATAACTGGCAAAACTAAACAAAAATTGGTCTATAGGCAGATACTTATGCTATCTTTAACTCAAAAAGCAGATTTTTCCCCCCAAAAAGATGATTTGAAACCAATTTTTTTTAATTACCGTTATTTTAACAATAATGAAACTTTTTTCTGGTAGCAATATTATTCCACAAATCCGTAAAGTGGACAAGTTCAAGCATGACTTAGAGAAATCTTGATTTTATGTCTAGTTTATTTTTATACCTTAGTAAGTAAAAACTGATGAAATGAGATCGACTTTTTCCCATCCTGCTATCAGTCTTAGTGATTTCGTTAAGACGGAAATCCGTTCTAAGACGGAAGGTCTTGCACCCATGGTTTTTTATTTTTGCCATAACTGTGTCTGACTGGGTTGCTAGAAGTTCAAAAGAAAAGGGAAATTTATGTTCCTGCAAAATAATCACTAAGTAATGTTAAAATATTTCGCATTTTATCCCAGATCTGATGCAAAAAAATCAATGAATGAGGAAGATGCAGAAGGATGTATGGTGAATAACGTATCTTTTGGCAACCACGCTTTTGGACCAGAGCAGGATATTTGTGACTGCAAGGATCATCCATTATTTGACTCACATTGACATTTTGTTCTTAAAAAAATGTTTTTTCTCTGCAAGATACCCTACCAGTGAACTCACTTTCTTATTACAGTTGCCTATTTTATTAATAAATCATTTTGATAAGTCAATAACTTTACTCTTTCATTGTTATTGGTGTCTCATTTTTATTGCATGCATATAATGTTTTTATACACAACCCTTTTTTCTGCCACTGTTCAATCGGAATATTTATTTTAACAATTTTAGTTAACCCATCTCAACACATTGTAAGACAAATAATATTCAAATGCAGATGGTGAGGAAAGATGCTTTAAAGGCAGTTTCATTAAAGCATCTCTTTTTTATATTTTGTCAGTTCACAAATAGGCCAGAAACAGAACCAATTCCTTTAAAAAACACAATACAGAGCAAAAAAATAAGCATAACCTGAAAAATCCAGTTATGACATCAGAGTATTTTATTTTCACATATAGTTCAGTTTTGAAAAAAAAGAAAAACACAATAGAAAATTATGAATTTCTTGGAACTGAAATTGTTGTTGTGTTTCACCCAAGCATTTTTATGAAGTGCGCTACACTCCGCCCTCCTTTTAGCATCACTCAATGCATCCTCCTAGCCATAGGCGTAGCATGACCAAAAGTTTTGGGGGGGCACAGGTCAAAATTTGTATTGTATGTTTTCGTCTTAAATATATTTTAAAATGTATGCTATTTTAATTTTTATGATTAACAACAAAAACGAGAAGTTTGGTTTTGTACTCAGAATAGTTGAATAACTTACTCTAGAACTGATCTCAAAACAGAGGGAAGGGGTCTCACAAAATTGATTCGCCCACTCTTAATTTTGCTCTTGCTACGCCACTGTAAGAACAAACATGTTCTTAACAATATAGTTAAGTACTACACAAACTACGTAACGTGAAATAGTTTTAAAACATGAAAAAAATGATGTATTTTTATTTATTATCTATATATATAAAAGAAAGTCGTGTTAGTTACACTATTTATAACTCAAGAACGGCTGTACCGATGTGGCTAAAAATTGGTGGGTAGCTAGCTTAGAGCCAGGAGACGGACATAGGCTATAATTTATGTGTGTCAGTTACATAAATAGAAAAAATTGTCTTATTGACTAAGCCTTTTTACTAAGCCTTTTTTGACACCTCATGGCTGAGCGACATAAAGCACACGTTCTGGCAGCTTCCGGAGCGCTGTAAACAGGTTGCAGGTTAGCAGTGCGTTGAGTGTTATTTGACTTTTTTGTGAAGTAAATTATAAACAAACGTGTTACTTCCCTTGAAATTTATATGTGATAAGCTCTCAGAAACGATTGTCAAGAGTTTTTACGCCTCTGCGGCTGAGAGGTGGAAAGCGCTTGGTGGGATAGCTCCTGGACTGCAGTTAAAGAGGTTGTTCTTCTTATATACAAAAGTTTGTTTGGATGAATTTATGGATTGAGCAGTCGGTTGATAAACTGTCCGAAAAAATTATCTTTTTAACTACGCCTTTTTTGAGCCTCTGTCGCCGAGCGACATAAAGCACATGTTCTGACAGCTTCTGGAGCGAAGTAAAATAGGTTGTAAATACAGAAACAATAATGAATGATTAATGTAGGTACTTAATTTTTTTTTTTGCATTTTCTAATAAAAAAAAACTTAATAAATTCAAACATTTGCTTATTTATTGCCTTTAAGGCGGAACAGAGTTTGCCGGGTCAGCTAGTGCATTATGAGAGAATTTTAGTAATTAACCTGCATTTAGCATTTAATTTCTCTTTGATGTGTTATGACTGACAAATGCTCGAAAAAAGAGCTTTAAAGTAGAAATTTTTGATTTGGGAAAATAAAAATTAATTCCGTACTAAAATCCATCTTTTATTACAAAAATTGACTTTTCACTGCACTACACAAGATAAAGAGATCGTCTTTTATCTTTCTCTCTCTTACAATGAGCCAGATTTTGTGAAAAAAGTACTTTCTAGTTAAAATTATTTTTTAATATGATAAGCAGTGACGTATAATTATAAAATTTATGCCCGAAAAAGTTTCATATGAGGCAGCCAGAAGAAACAGGATGTACTCGTAAGTGCCAAAATTTAAAATTATATGGAATAGTAAAGTCAATAGTAGGAGTAGGAAGTAAATGGTAGGAGAATCTCTGATCTCTTTTGGGGATAGAGATGGTACTATAGTCCTTTCATTTCTTGTAAACAACCCCCTTAATTTTGAGGGGTGGCGTTATCGACCCGGCCGAGTACTGGGTCAGTAAAATTCTCGGAATGGAACAGGTGTTTCGAAAATGAATCCCTCCGTAAATTACTAGCCAATGTGAAAAGTAACGAATATGTCATACAAATTATGAATGTTTCACCGATAAAGAAATTTCATACCATCTTAGTACCAACAGTAATAAAATTATATATAATATGAAAGGAAAATAATTCCTACGATTTAAATAATAGCGCATGATTGAAAGGTACTTATTTGCTCATTCTTTCACCCAGAATCCCAGGAAAAGCCATCTTTTCATGTAGATTTCAACACTAGAAAAGCTATCCCTTACGACAGAATGAAATCCAGTCAATAAAAATAACCTATCTAGTAAAAAAGCGACACCCCTCTTCCTATTGCTGTGGGAGCTCGGCAATAACAACATTTGGTTGAGGAATTGATTCTTAAAATCAACTCATTCAATGTGATCTAACACACTCTGCGCTCGGCCGCTCGCTACTAAAGCATGGCTGGTGGCTTAAGCCTAACGTGTCTGACTGCTAAGCTGTGATTGGCTGACGCTGAAACAGGAGATTGAACCAAACTTTGGTGCTTTATGTTTTGCGGAATTTGAACCAAAAATAGGTGCAAGTCCTCATCTTGGTACGAACGTGAAGCACAGTTGAACCAAACTATGGTGATATCAACAGTGGACTCTAAGTTTGAACCGTATTATGGTTCAACGTTGAACTGATATTTTTAACAGTGTAGTAGTCCAGGTAAATGCTGAACTATAGCATGACACAGAAACCTTTTTCCAGTGAAAGCCTACCTAAGGTCTGATCTCTTAACGTGTTTCCTCAAAACTTGAATTTTTCCTTTGCTTCTCATTACCTTATACAAAATAGCGTGATTTATGATTCCACACTTCTCCGAATTATTATTTTAGTAGTACAATAATCATGGAGGGAGAAAGTCAGGATAAAATATGGCGCACAGGGGGGGGGGGTGGCACATCCTTTAGAGACCTTTCATTTAACATTGTTGGCAATACTAAAGATTGTTTTGATTAGACAAATTCCCTTCAGATGGTAATTCTGGCTACGTTAGTGGATAACCAGTAATGAAAACTGAATCAATTTTTTTCAAGATTTTCATCCCTGTTTCGGAAAAAATAAAGAGCCAAACATTGAAAATTTTAACAGTGGGTCTATATCCCCCCCCCCCCTCAAACATGCGGGTATAATACTCAAAAAAATTAATGAAAAAAAAACTGTAAACCAGACTGATTGTGATTTTCGTTTCGATTTTACAAAACCTTAGGTTCTAAATTTTCAATGTACATCAAGTTGGTGGGCACGTGCCCCACTGTGCCCCCCCCCCCCCCCCAAGCTACTCTTATGCTCCTAGCCACTTTGAAGCTAAATAACATTTAATCACAAAATTCTTTCTGGAAAAGTAAAATTTCTTACAAGATAAGGAAGCACTTTCAATTGAAAATACTTGGGGTTTTAAATAATGTATGCTAAATACAAAATTAATCAAGAAGCACCCAGCCCATTTTTTAACAAGGGGGAGACACAATTATTGTTACACTTGCTTGGAAAAATTTTGCACACAAAATACACAGAATTAAAATTAAAAAAAAAAAAAAAGTCAAGGACGAGGGCAAAGGAAGTTAGAACCCTTAGAACCCTTCCACGAGTGTGTCGCTGACATACATGCTGCATATAATAAGATGCACTAAACATTTTGCACATGCACTACAAATTTTTTATTCAAATCCTATAATTTTTAATTAGTTCTACAAGCTTTTATGGCACAAGAGTCTTACAAGAATGTTCTCAAAATATCCGCTTTCAAGCAAACTAAAAAAAGACATATTTCAACATACTTTTTGTTTTAACAAGTCTTCGAGTTCTGCCTTCAATTTCGCATTTTCTAATGTAACTTGCTCAACAGTGGAAACCTATATTGGGAAGCAAAATGTTCAAAACAAAAGTGAAAATTATTTGAATAAAAAGGCAATAGCTTTGTGCATAAATAGATAAAATTAGAAACTTTTAAAAGCAAAAATAAGATTTAAAATAATAATTAAAAAAAAAAGACAAAGGCGGAGGAGGTCAGAACCCTTGAAACTCTCCCACGAGTGTGCAGCTGACACATACATACTGCATATGATAGGATACTCTAAAAATTTTGCACATGCACTTCAAACATTTTATTTCCAATCCTATAATTTTCAATTAGTTCTACAAGCTTTTATGGCACAAGAGTCTGAATAGGATGTACTCTAAATATCCTTTTTGAAGCAAACTAAGAAAAGACATAATTCAACATACTTTTTGTTTTAACAAGTCTTCTAGTTCTGCCTTCAACTTAGCATTTTCTAATTTAACTTGCTCATCAGTGGAAACCTATATTGTGAAACAAAATGTTGAAAACTAAAGTGAATATTATTTAAATAAAAAGACTATAGCTTTGTGCATGAAATAGATAAAATGAGAAACAACGTTTAAAAGCAAAAATAAGATTTAAAATTAAAAAAAAAAAAAAAAGAGAAGGGCAGAGGAGATCAGAACCTTTGGAACCCTCCCACGGGTTTGCTGCTGACATATACATACTGCATATAATAGGGTGCACTAAAAATTCTGCACATGCACCACAACTATTTGATTTAAATCCTATAATTTTTAATTAGTTCTACAAGCTTTTATTGCACAAGAGTCCTAAAAGGATGCATTCTAAATATTCATTTTGAAAAGCAAACTAAAAAAAGACATAATTCAACATACTTTTTGTTTTAACAAGTCTTCGAGTTCTGCCTTCAACTTCGCATTTTCTAATGTAACTTGCTCAACAGTGGAAACCTAAATTATTAAACGAAATGTTGAAAACTAAAGTGAAAGTTATTTGAATAAAAAGGCGATAACTTTGTGCATAAAATAGATAAAATGAGAAACAACGTTTAGAAGCAAAAATAAGATTTAAAATAATAAAAAAAAGACAAGGTCAGAGGAGGTCAGAACCCTTGGAACCCTTCCACGTGTGTGCCGCTGACACATACATACTGCATATAATAGGATGTACTAAAACTTTTGCACATGCACTACAAATATTTTATTCAAATCCTATAATTTTAATTAGTTCCATCCCTAGCAGCTTAATCTCATCGGCAGATGATTGTCCATTCATCGAAACCCGATGATCGGATTCGATGAGTTCTCATCGGAATTGCTCCAATATGTCTCATCGGCCAAACAGAATCTGAGCAGCAAAATCCAATGAGTTTGCTCAAAATACGATGAGATTTGGAGCAATTTACGAGCAGTGCAGTCCAGTGCCGATGAATTTAGGATAAATTTTGGATGCTCGGCTTATTTTTATCGAGAAAGTTGATCGGAAGGATATCGCTTTCTGATGAAAAATAGCTCATCGAAAACCGTACTCGGATACTGATCGGAACGATGTCATCGTGCATTACGGGATCAGTTTATGAGGAGTTCGATGATAGCGGACCAAAATCTGATGAGTTGATTCTACTTGGGACAAGCTTTTATGGCACAAGAGTCTGAATAGAATGTACTCTAAA
Source organism: Uloborus plumipes (assembly GCA_038373865.1). Classification (NCBI taxonomy): domain Eukaryota; kingdom Metazoa; phylum Arthropoda; class Arachnida; order Araneae; family Uloboridae; genus Uloborus; species Uloborus plumipes. The sequence goes on from JAXGGA010000913.1 coordinate 89,704, forward strand.
TATCCTTTCTGAAGGAAACTAAAACAAAAAGTTCCATCAAGAACTAAACGAGCCTACTTTCCCGTATATCGACATTGGCATTCTAGCATCTGATCCATATTCTCTTGAATATCTGAAACTGAAAATTATGTCAAACATACCTTTATAGCACTTAAAGCTGATTTCTAAAAGCAAAATATACCCCTCTCATCAGATGAAATGGACACGTAAAAAGTAAATAAACGAGTAAATAAAGTTTTGTCGCACCTTTTAAAGAATGTAACTGTTATAGTTCTTCCGCAGAAAAATTACACAATCGTTTTCAAAAGAAAAAAAAAATCAATAAATAAAATAAAAGTACAAGGAACATCAAAACACATTTTATCAAAGAAAGGAAAAAAACCTCGTTTGTTAATAAAATGTCTCAAATTTTATTTTTAATCCGTTGCCAGTTGTTAAATATAAATAAAGAATAAAATGCTCTCGTGAATGAAAAATTTTTGTAAACAAAAAAAAAAAAAAAAATCATCTGCTAAAAAAAATAAATAAATAAAAATAATAAATTAAACAAAAAAAAAATGAATAAATAAAAAAAAAAATCGTCTGCCCAGTCAGTCATTTTTTTCTGAGCCTGCATTTCCGCCATGTTTGCGGAGTTGGAGTCGGAATCGGAGTCCTCACAGAAGATTTTTCAGAAAAGTACTTTACATACATTTTTTATCAAAACCTTTTTCTTACAAAGTTAGTTTGAAGGAAATCCGCCTTTAAGTTCAGAATCAACATTCAATTCAAATTTCCCAGTAGGAGCTCATGTTAAAAATTTTTCTGAACGGTTCATCATTGAACGAAAAATAGTTCACATTGAAAAGTGAAATATGGGAATGAGTCTCTCCGAGATCTTTCGAACAAAAAAAGTTTATTCAATTCGAACGGTTCACTTAAAAGTTATTAGGTGGAGAAAGGTTGCTTGAACAGTTCAATGTTGAACGAAAAAATGTTCAAATTGAAAATTTAAATACGGTAATAAAGTATCCTTGCCGAGATGCTTCGAAAAAAAAAATTGTTTAAATCGGACTGTTCACTCAAAAGTTATTAGGGGTGACAGCTTGTTTGAACGGTTCAATGTTGAACGAAAAATTGTTCAAATCGAAAATTTGAAAACGGGAATGCAGTATTCTTGATAAGATCTTTCGAACAAAAAAAAGTTTATTCAATTCGGACGGTTCACTTAAAAGTTATTAGGTGGGGAAAGGTTGCTTGAACGGTTGAATGTTGAACCAAAAATGTTCAAATTGAAAATTTAAATACGGTAATAAAGTATCCTTGCCGAGATGCTTCGAAAAAAAAAATTGTTTAAATCGGACTGTTCACTCAAAAGTTATTAGGGGTGACAGCTTGTTTGAACGGTTCAATGTTGAACGAAAAATTGTTCAAATCGAAAATGTAGATACGGGAATGAAGTGTCCTTGAAAAGATCTTTCGAACAAAAAAAAGTTTGTTCAAATCGGACTGTTAACTAAAAAGTTAATATCGCGGGACAGGTTGTTTGAAAGGCTCAAAGTTGAACCAAAAATTGTTCAAATCGAAAAATCAAATATGGGAATAAGCTGTACTCGCCGAGATCTTTCCAACAAAAAAAATTTCGTTCAAATCGGAATGTTCATTCAAAACTTATTAGGGGGGGGGATATACAGAACCGACCGACTGACAGACCGACCGACCGACACACAAATTCCCCATCTCAATACCCTACTTTCAAATTTTTAATTTTTCGATATTTATTTCTTTTTTTTTTTTTTTTTTGTTTCTTTTTGACTTTGTTTTGGACTTGGCGATAATTTTTTAACTTGGCGATATTTTTTGGACTTAGCGATATTTTTAAGATGCATTAAGCCACTTTTAATACTTTTTTCGTCTCTTTTATTTTTAACCGGAAAGTAGGCTGAAAAGACATAATTCAACATACTTTTTGTTTTAACAAGTCTTCAAATTCTGCCTTCATCTTAGCATTTTCTAATGTAACTTGCTCAGCAGTGGAAGCCTATATTGTGAAGCATAATGTTGAAAACTAAAGTGAAAAATATTTGAAAAAAGCGACAATAGCTTTGTGCATAAAATAGATAAAATGAGAAACAACATTTAAAAGCACAAATAAGATTTAAAAGTTTTAAAAGGGGCAAACATGTTTCGGAGGTAACAGCCTCCTTCTTCAGTGCCCAGCAAGTAAATGGAATTTGTTTGCTGGGTACAACAAAATATACTATGAAACTACCATATAAAGGCTTCAGAATGCCATCTTTGTTTAGAAAAAAAAAAAAACTTTTTTTCACATGCAAAAAATCGTAAAATTGGTAAAAATGCAGTTTTCACCAGAGAAATATTTTTTCATTTATCAGTAAACTCAACTAAGTTTTTTATATCTAGATGATATATAGGTCCTTATTTATTTGTAGAATAAAGAACTATTCAAAAAGGTTATATACGTTTCATACAGTGTCCATGTTAAACCCACAGTTTTGCAATTTTTTTTTTTAAATGGCAGATTTTGTGCAGAATTTTAATGGGTTGCAAGTGAAGAAAACTAAATTTATTCTTGCAAAATCCGTTTGGGGTTTTTCATATGCACCTTAGTAATAACTATATATATATATATATATAGTTATACATATATATATATATATATATATAGTAGTAATAACTATATATATATATATATATATATATATATATATATATATATATATATAAAGGGGTAAACACAAAAATTTGGCCCATGTGGTTCACTAGTGAAACTAAGGATACTCTAAACCGTAAGCAAGCTGCTTTTCGTCGATTAAAAGAAACTGGTCACAGCGCAGATAGGCTACAGTATTGTGAGGCTAGGCGTAGTTTTAAGTATTTGGCACGGTTTCAGAAAAGAGAATTGGAACAAAAGCTTGCAGATAATATTGACAGGAACCCAAAGGGGTTTTTTGCTTACGCAAATTCTGGGAAAGTTCGAAATAGTCAAATTGGGCCACTGGTTGATGAGCATGGAAATTTAATTCAGAATGATGGGGATATTGCTAATGTTCTAAATGACTTTTTTTCCAGTGTTTTTAACGATAACTGTATCTCAACAGTTGACACAAATAAGACACAAGCTACTCTACAGCTTGAGGATTTTGTTTTTTCTAGGGAGGACGTTTTACTTCATTTGAAAAAAATTAAAACAACTAAAGCTCCGGGACCAGATAATATTTACCCAAAAATAATAGTTGAATGTGCTGAGGAATTAGTAGATACTATTGTAAAAATTTTCAATGCTTCGTATAACTCAGGGACAGTGCCAGAGGACTGGAAATTGGCTAACATTACGCCACTCTTCAAGAAAGGGTCTAGAGGTAATGCAGGAAATTATAGACCTGTCAGTCTTACTTCAGTGGTTTGCAAAATTTTTGAAACTTTATTAAAAATTAAGATTATGGATTTCTTAGAAAATAATAGTCTGTTGACTAGTTTGCAGTATGGTTTCAGGAAAGGTAAATCGTGTGCTACTAATTTATTACATTTTTATGACAAGGTCACCATGGCTTTAGATAACAAAAAGTGTGTAGATATTGTTTACATTGATTTTCAAAAAGCTTTCGATAAGGTACCGCATGTTGCACTACTCAGTAAATTAGCTGATATAGGAATTGGAGGTAAAATTTTAGTTTGGGTTAGGAATTGGCTGACAGGAAGGAAACAAAGAGTAGTTGTAAGGGGTAATCATTCTAAATGGAGTGAGGTTTTAAGTGGGGTTCCCCAAGGATCAGTTTTAGGTCCACTTTTGTTTATTATTTTTATGAATGATATTCATGAAAATGTTTCTGGAAACATGAATTGTTTTGCTGATGATGTCAAAGTTATGGGTGTTGTAGAAAATGATGAACAAGTAAATCAGCTGCAAGAGGATTTGGATCATATTACTAAGTGGGCAGACAAGTGGGGCATGGCAGTAAATGTTGGGAAATGTCAAGTGCTGCATTTAGGTCATGGGAATAAGCATACAAGCTATTATTTACAGGGTTCAGTCATTAGTAAGGCAGAAAATGTTATGGATCTAGGTGTCTTAATAAATCAAGACTTCAAGTTTAGTCAACAGTGCAGCATAGCTAGTAACAAAGCCAATAGGATGCTTGGGTTTATAAATAGATCTATTTCAAACAAATCTAAGAAGGTTCTTCTGCCTTTATATAGAAGTTTGGTAAGACCTCATTTAGAGTATGCTGTTCAGTTTTGGTCTCCATATCTTAAGAAAGATATTAATTTATTGGAAAGGGTACAAAGGAGGGCTACAAAGTTAGTGAAAGGACTTTCTAATTTAGACTATGATTCCAGACTTAGAATGCTTAATATGTATAGTCTTGAGCAAAGGAGAACCAGAGGGGACATGATTCAGTTGTTTAAATTTATCAAAATGAAAGATGTTATAGGGTTAAATTTTTGCACGGAAAGCAGGACAAGGGGTCATTGTTATAAGCTGTTTAAATCTCAGGCTAACCTGGAAATTCGGAAAAATTACTATTTTAGCAGAGTAGTGGGAACTTGGAATAGTTTACCGGAAGAGGCGGTGAGGAGCAAGGGAGTAGATAGATTTAAGAGGGCCATTGATCTTCATTGGGATCTATAATTTGACTAGGACCAGCCCAGTTGGGCCCAGAGCCTGTTGCTGGTCGTCACATTTGTATTTGTATTTGTATTTGTATATATAATCTGTGATGATCATATGACACTTTTCAAATCCACCCTACTGATTCAAAAAAGAATAAAGAAATAAATGGCAGAGGAAAAAACTAGATAATATAGTTATTCCAGAGTAAAAAAAATCATAGTTAAAAGTTAGGCTAGAAACAGCTATTGGCTAACAGCAAGCACTCATAAACAGAAAAGAGAATATATTTATTATTAAAAAGGATGTTACAGCTTACCTTTGTTTTTGTAATTTTCAATTCTTCTTCTAAACTTCTAATATGATCTTTACATTGAGTAATTTCTTTTTCTTTTGACATCCAATCAGCATTGTAATTTTTCTAAAAAACAAAATAAAAAAATAAGTAACTCATTTTTTAATTATTTAATTCCAATGCAACACATGGATAACAAGGGGAATTCGAGACCAACATAAGTGCCTTGAAGACAAGTGACTCAATATATTCTTCACTAAGAGGCTGTCTACAAATGGGCAATTCCAGGCAAAATGGGAACTCTGTGTTTAAAAAAAATGTTGAAAAATTGTCTTAATTTTTTTTGTACGTTCTCTATATTGATTGAAGTTTACAAATTAGATTAAGGTAACTTCAGGTGAATCATTTTCTTTTTGTAAGAGAACTTGTTCTATGAGCTCACAATCTTGTATAAGTCTCTCTCTGCTAGACACAATTTTAAACGAGCATATTTTATTCGTTTAGCCTGTTTCCGCAATTTAATTGTATTTTTTCCTGGCAGATTTATTCGATAAGAAAACAATTATTAATAGTACATTTTGACATTTGTTCTTAAAATAATTTTTTAAAGTAGTTTTTAAACCATTAAATTTTGTGTAACGTGAGTCACGAAAACTTAATTTTTTTAATATTTCCAAATTTTATTGCCTATAAATGAATTTTTTTTCCTGTTTCTCCTACTCATGTATATTACAAAAAAGGAATTATAGGCCAATTTAGAGTTTTTTGCTTTTTTATTCAAAAAATAAGGATGTTTACTTTGTAACGTGAGTCACGCAAAAAGTGAGATACAGCCAATACAAGCTAATATTAACTTCTTAAAAGTATTTAATGTGCCTTAATGGTATTTTACGGTCTAAAGGGAGGATTAGCACTTGTACACACCTATATATAATTAACAATACTGATGAAATTAAATATAAATAGCGTAATTTTAATTCTTCTAGTATTTTAGAATCTTTCAATTAGTGCACTGGGTCCCTGTTTTGGCCCTCAGCTTTCCAATGTGTTTATGCATGCACATATTTTTCTTCCGTATCTAAGAAAGGTTTTTATTTCAATAAAAGAAATTTTTAAAATATTTAACGAGTAACCGCAGAATGACAGAAAAGGTGCTGAGAAAAATTGAAGCAAGAAGGGAAGTACATTGCATGCAAACAGAAACATTGTTTCTAGATGAAAGAATGTCTAACGAGAAAAGTCGAAAAGCTAAGGATATTGTCTCTAGCAATTCAATATAAGCTGAAAAATAAACATATGAAACTTTCAAAGAAAATTTTGGCTAAATTCAAACTTCTTAAATATCGCTTCAACAAGTGTACAAATATGTAACTACACTAAGGAAGAATCGCCAAAACAAGGAGAAATTCCGTTAATTCACCTCACAGTTAAACTGTAGTCATATAAGTGAGTTACTCAATACTCATCCATAAATGTAATATACATTTGAAAAGAAGATTTCAATTTCCACTGAACTCATGCTGAAAAAATTATTTATCCCAAGAAAACATAAACGAAAATGATTTAAAAAATTAGCTTGAGCGAGAGAAAAAAAAATATATACATATAAAATTGGAACATAAGAGAAATTTTAAAAAGGATGGTCAACATCTCACTTGCTCTTATTTGAGGTGCTTAAAATTTAATTATTCATCAGTAGTGGATGAGAAAAGTAAGTACTTTAAAGAGCCTACTTTTGACAGCAGTCAACTAATTTTACAGCCATTATGCAACATTAAATGTTATGATTGGTATCAAATGAAATGTAATGGTGTGTAGTATCCTGTAAAAGTTTTCAGATGTATGAATTGAGAATTTGAAATCAGTACAATGCAGCCACAGAGAAAATACAGGAAGTAGTGTAAAAAAGACAATCATATGTTTTAGAAAATTGTATTGATGAATCCACTCTGTGACCGTTCAGAGGGGTTAGATGGCAGCTGCTAAGGAGAATTTTAACCCTAGGTCTATGGGACAAAAAATTCGTGCAGCGAAAAATTGGCCGTGAAGAGGGGTGGCCGCTAGGTTTTACTGTATTTAAAACTGATCAACTAAAGAAAACAAGCCATTAAGCATTAATTTTAATTGAATTTAGGGGAAATCTCTACACAAAATTTTCAAAATAAGATGTAAAGTAAAGGACTGAAACGGAGATGTAACGTGAGTCATGAAACTATGTAATGTGAGTCACACTCAAAATATTGATTAACTTAATTAGTGACTGCAGAATGAACTTATTTTCGTACATATCATAACTTAGAAACATATTTTGTGCCATGAAAAGCAGTTTTTAAATTTCATTATTCTGAAAGAGCAGGAATCTTAGGTTTTTAATTATCCAAAAAACTTGAGTTCCTTTTTTTTGTAACGTGAGTCACGATGTTAAATTACGGTTGAAACACCATCTATTTATGTTGAAATTTAAAATGCTGACATCCACAGGTTCTCACTGCATAACAGATGACTGTCAACAGCTTTATTTAAATCAAGCATGGTATTTCTTTAATATATATAACATTTACTTTTGTAAAATCACGTCAAATTGTCACGTGAGTCACGTGGAATTGCCCAAATGCTATCACACTTTGAAAGGGAACTTCGGTTTGTGAAATGGTGATAAGAGCGAGGAAGGGGATACCAAGAAGTTTTCTATCCTGCATTTTTAAAGTAAGAATCTAGTTATGAATAATAGCGCACTATGTGCCAAAATAGTGAGAGTATAGTGAAGAGGTGTAATAACCCCCCCACTGGCTGGTGTGTGTTTATACAGTCTCAATTTACCTTTTCCGAGCAAAATGCATCAGAATTTGTTCATGTTGGCACCAAACAATCCCTGTAGTCATGACAATTCTGTACCTCAGAATCAGAACGACGTAAGTCCAAAAATGGCCATTTTCACTTTTTTGCTTTGTTGTATGCAGAATCTTATTCCACATCGACTCATTAAAACAGTATTCTATAAAACAAATTCCTTCACAATTATTTAGCAGCGTGAAAAGAGCGCGAGTCCCATCCTTTGCATGTATTCGACAATTGTTTTTCCCCTCTACTGAAAAATGACAAAAATGGACTTACGTTAGTCTGGTTCTGAGGTACAGAATTAATACTGAAAATTTATCAACCATCAAAACAACATTTACTGTTAGGTTTTTGCAGTAAAAGAACAAAGTATGTTATTATTGTTGCTAAAATGATTCTATGAAAAACATTTAAAATAGATGAATGATAAAAGTTTAAAATTCAATTTTGATTACCTAACTAGTAAAAGCTGGAAAAAACTGGCAAAAAATAATAGAATTTCATTTTTGACAGAAAATGAATACATAGGTATAGTGCAAGTCATTTTTTTTAATTACAGTTGAGGGTGAGAAGGGGTGGAAATCATAAAACAATTATCATATAAACAAAGTGTGAACAACTTTATTGCATGCTTATTTAACTTTCAAAGTATTAAAATTAAATTGAATTTTCAAGCATAAAAATTACTGAAAATTCAGTTGGCAGTAAAAACTAATGTTCAATTTGCACCACCAAAGTACAACTTTACACAAGAAAACGTGGCTTATTCAAGAAAAGTGCTGCATTATTCATACAGACAGTATTTGTTTGAATTAGCAGAAATAGAGGTTTAAAGATAGTTTTAAGAAAATTTTACTAGTCGCATAAAAGCTATACTTATAACAAATTTCATAAGAAAAACAAATCATTAGTGAACTGCATCAGTTATGTCCCTAATTCAGTTTCTGAAAAGCGACATTTTATCAAAAGATAAATAAATTATTCAAGGAATATAGTCTAGAATACAAGTATTAACAAAAGCGTTTCTAATACACCGCAGCAGGGGTTTACCACCCAGAGACTGCAATTTTGTTCTAATTAGAACTCATCAGCCTGGTATTTTTCTCCACCTTACAACACCTCATGTTACGCCTTAGGTTCCATCATCCAGGGGATCCGCGTAGTGCCCTCACCCCCCAGGGACTGGGTTTGGAGATCGAAGATTGCTCGCTACCTATGAATGTGATGGTGCTTAATGCACCAAGGAAGGTCCCTTACTGGATGTCAGCTCAGCTTGGGCTTTAACCCTCAATATGTGAACCTAGCACAGCAAGGTGTCTGGTATTTACCTCAGCCTGGTACTGGCAATAACCAAGCTAGACGCAAAAATCATCTTATAGAAGCTAAGACAGTCAAACAAACTGGTAGTTAATATAAGAATAGCACACCAGCGAAAGACCATAGCAATAGAGTAGTTCAACTCGTAAACTGAAGGCAAAGTTTGGGAACTAAGCCGGAAGTGTAAGCACAAAGTTATGCCTTGGCCCTGACTGGGGGGGGGGGGGGGTAGTAACTTGGTACTTAAAAGGGATTCTGCTTGAAATGGTCAGTCCACTTGGTAGTAGAAGTTACGCTCTTCACCCAGAACTTTACGAATATTGTTTTTATAGGCAGGAGGAGCCTGTAAGCATTATTTCATACAAACTTTGAAAATGCATTAAAAATATTATTTATTATAGGTCATCAACCAAATTAGGCATCTCATATTTCAGGGCTCACATGTAGAGTGTAGACACTTGCTATATACTTGCTAAGAACAGGCTTACCATCATTTATTGATACAGAATATTAATTTCTTCATTGAATCACATACATATTACATAATTATAACATGCAAAACTTGAAACATGAGCAAAATACACTAAGTTGTGGAACATTTTTTTCTTCCAAAACTTTTTCAAAAATATTTCAAAACAAAGCAATGAGACATCGAATATTATCAAACATCGGCTGTGACAAAAAAGGGGGCAATTTTCAATTTTGTTCCCCATACCTGACAATAAAATACCATAGGATTGACATTTTATCTACAGTTCAAAACAAAATAGCTGAAAGAAATGCACATAAGCCCAAAGTATAAGTAAAAATTAAGCTTTCCGAATTAAAGCACAAAGAGCTTGCAAAAGAGCCTCAGAGAACATAGGTTTGCTTTCTGAAATTCAGTGCAAATATATTGGTGGTGAATTATCTCTTTAGTGTTGATATGGAAAGTTGAAAGTAATATTTATTTAATGAGAAGAGCATAAAAGTAAACATGTCTTAATTGAAATTCATAGAGGAAAATTATACTCTTAAACTAAAAAAGGATTAGTTGTGAAGGAACTTGAAGCAAAATGCAGGAGTTTGAAAGGCCTTTCAAAAAATTTGCTAAGTGAAGGGAGTATGGATGAGTTATGAAGGAGTGCATAAACCCCAGCATTGTGACATAAAAATGGGAATGGTTACCTATGGTGTCCAGTGCACCTGACGAATTGTGTCCGTCTCCCCTCAGGGTCTTCCCAATGGGAAATCACTGGGACCTCCCAAAAAATTTACTTATTTGGAAAATTTTGATCGATTGATGTAGCAAATTTAAAAACAAAATTGCAACAAAAATCTTTCTTCTTTTTTTAAATGTTTTCAATGATATCTTAATGTTTTATCTCATTTTGATGTTATGTATGCATGGGAAAATTGGAATTTCATTTGGCAAATTGAGAGTTCTCCCCTTCCAAATAATTTTAGTTTGGGGTACCCCCACCTCTCTTCCTCATTTCACATTAATTCAATAAAACTATTAGTACTTAAACTTTGTTATTAAACACTTTTTTTTTTGAGAATTAAGGATTGTTTTGTTTCCCCCTCTTACTCTTATTTTCACATATTTTTTTCATGCAATATCATCAAAATTATTTTTAAAAAAAATCTGGTATGGACCCCACACTACTTCCTTTTACGTGTAAATTTCTTAGTAAATGCCTTAAGTGTTAAAAAAAGTGCTTGGAGTGAGCAAGGTAACAATTCAAATATTTACTCCCCTAATCTACCACGAAACAATGTAAAAAATATTTTACAATGGTTATTTTTCTAAATATTGCTGATTTTAATATCATTTAGTGAATTTTTTGCAAAATATCGCCAATAGCGCCAAGTTGAACCCAAATTCAAAAAATAATTTTTTCGCCAAATTTGTCGCCAACTTGGCGATATGTCGCCAAGTTGGCGTCAAACACTTGGCGACCAAAAGCTTGGCGACATGTCGCCAAGTGGTGGCGCCAATTCATATCACTTGAGTCTGTATTGAAATTAACATTGATTTACCCCCAAAAAGGGGTAAAACACCCCCTTGGGAACATTCGAATGCAACCACAAGGGGAGGTGCACAACTAGACCCCCCTCAGAGCCTACATACCAAGCTAGAAGTTTCTACGGCATATAGTTTTTGAGTTATGTGAGCCACATACGCACATACATCAGCACATACAGACGTCACGAGAAAACTCGTCGTAATTTACTCGGGGGTGGTCAAAATTGATTTTTCGGCTGTTTGTATGTTGTTAGGTACATATGCACGTGCTGACAGGTCGAAAAAACTACGCGACATTCATTCAGGGGTGAGCAAAGTCAAAATTTAGACCGAAATTTGAGTGAAATTTTTTTTGTGATCACAATACTTCCTTTACTACGTAAAAGGAAGTAATATCAATGAAAAAAAAAACAGCCTTTTTTTCTTCAATTGTTTAAAATACCAACCCCTGACAAGAACTACTCCTGCCAAGCCTTTAGTACACAACTCGAGTTAAAGTATCTTCACCTGCTGTAAAACTTGTTCCTAAATTCAGATTGATTCCCATACGTTCATATAAGAAAAATAAGTACGATGTTGCTATTTTTTTTATTCACTTAACATTTAGTAATACAAGTTTTCTGTTATCAACTAACAAGCAATCAAACCTGTACTAATGCTTCTATTAATTTTTATCATTAATAAGCATTTTTCTGTATTTTCTTGTGATTACTATAGTAACAAGCTAAAAGCCTCTTTTTTTTTTTGGTCTCTAAAATGTTGTTATAATTAAGCAAGTTCTAAACACTATTAGAATTGGCAGTATGTTATTTTGAAATGAAAATTTTTATTACAATTATAAATCTTAGTAAAATACATTACTTCAGCTTCACCAAGCATTTTTAATGTTTCAACAGCACTACATTTATGAATGGACAGTTCTTCTTCTTTTTTCACAAGTGCTTGTTTTAGTTCATTTATTTCCTTATTAACCTAAAAGATATAAAACATGGGAAAAAAATGATGAGAGAAAGAAGTTTAAATTTATTTAAAAATGGGAAGATCTGCAAAAATAAATAAAAGTAAACATAATAAAGGGTACATACATACTCAATGCATCTAAGATTTAAAAAATCAAGCCTACATAAAAGTTTATTATTGATTCGCCAAAGCCAGGGAGTGAGGGAAATTGCCCAGCACCTGCCACCTCTAAATTTTAGACCTGATTTCCAATATCAGTAGCATCCTGTTTCAGAACCTTAAATGTTCAAAACAAGTTTTGAAAATCTGTTTACCAGTAACATAACTAAAACCATATAAAGCATATTGAAAATCCAACAGCCCAAGATCATTGCAACCAAAAAAGTATTACTATGCAGAAATATTAATTTGCACCACATCTTGTGTTTGGTAAGTTTTCCACTTGTTGAAGAGACTACCAAGTATATTATAGTTGATGATTCATTTTCCTCCCATTATTTTCTTCAGTTTGGCAATATAACTGTTCAAAGTGTTAATAGAATCCCCAAAACCTTTTATCTAAAGGTTTTTTAATTGCTTGGATCAGAAATGTTTTTTGCTTCAATCAGTTTTTTTAAATCACCCTTTGCTCATAAATAGAATAAATTTTTATAAAAAAGTTTATACCACTGCCAAAGGTGAATGCTTAAAAATACTGATTTATTTACAGAAGTTATGGCCTAAATTTCATTTTTTAATAATGTGTACTTACTTCATTTTTTAAAGAGTCACATTCCAAGCAAATTTTAATACTGTTCTTCTCAGATGAAATGTAATCTTTCAGTTCAACATTTTCATATTCTAGGGATACAAAAGCACTTTCCTTTTCTGTCAAAACGGTCTGAAGCTTTGATACCTATTATAGTGTAAAAATGTTCAGTAAATATGAAACAATATTAACATTCAGATTCATTCATTTATAAAAATAATGAGTTTCCAAGAATTCAGTCCTTTAATTTAAAATCAGCATTTAGGAACAAAAATAAAATGACAAATTTTCATCGTCGAAAACCGTTTTATTATTAAGAACAAAGCTCTGTTTACAACAGTTGACACAAGCAAGACACAATCTACTATACAGCTTGAGGATTTTGTATTTTTCAGGGAGGACGTATTCATAGGCAGATTTAGGACAGAAAACCTTTGGGGGTAAGGTTTTTTTTTTTTTTTTTTACTATCTGCTAATACTACAACCCCCCCCCCCCCAAGGCCGTTTGATTATAGCGTTGCAAGTTTATGTGCTAATTAACGTGTACTAATAAAGAATCAATGCATGGACATCTACAATGGGTGAGGTTTTTTTTGGTTTCGTTACTAAAAAGTTTTACCTTGATAATTTTCAAGATTTATAAAATATAAATTTGAGCATTATACTTTATAAAATCATTACACACAATAATTATAAAGTACTTATAACGTTATTACTGTCTTTGTATGCCTTTTGAAACATGCTTAGTTGAACAGAATTTGTACTTCACAATTTATAAAATTAATAATCACCTCGTTTCGTTTCACGTTATTGTTAATTGATTGATAAATTCAAATATAAATCTCTCACACGTTGCGCTATTGCATGGTAAAGTCAAGGATATCTTTAATAGCTTTTTTACATTAGGATAGAGGTCAGCGTCCATTCGACAGCACTTCTTTCTTCAATTCCTCCACTAACACTTTTAATTGCATATCCTTTGTACCACTACCCGAATTGAAAAAAACATTTCGTAAAATTGCCATTTCAGCTTTGAGAAGTGGTTTATACAGCTCCAAAGCTGAATAGGAATCTACGATATTGCCGACAACAGTCCTTTAGCTTGAGGTGATTTGGCATGCCTTAGGACATCAGCTGTATTACTTAAAACAGCCAAAAGGACTAAAATTTCTTTGAACAGATAAAACGGCTGTTGCCCTGCTTGCCCATCTAGTATCACTTAGGCTGAGTGTATATTTCATGTGGTCCAAGCGTCTTAATCTTCATTTCCTTTCGAAATTCCCTCATTTTTGAGCAAGTATCAGGAGAAGAAAAATAAACATACAATGATGGTAAAACATTAAAAAAGGAGCAACTTATATCGTTACTTTTACGTGCACTAATGATCACAAGATTTAATTTGTGTGCCAGACAGTGCACATACATACAAATGTGCGATTTGAACCTGCGATATTTGTGGAAGGGTAAGAAATCAATTGTGGACGGGCTGGGCCTGTTTCTAAATTTCCCAGATCACAAACAGAGCTTTTTCCTGCACTCAAGCATGGATCTCTGGTACTAATTAGTGTTTTGTCATTCACGTGATTTACATTATTTTTTGATGATGAACTTGTAGATGCACCAGCAGCACCAGTGCAGTTGCTTTGATCTTCATTAAAAAAGGATCGAATGTCGCCAGACCTGACCATTTCAGCAGTTAAATAATGAATTCATGCCATACAAAAAAATCAAAGCACAGAGTATATATAGTCGTAAAAAAATACAACCACCTTCTCAACTATTCGGTGAACTGTGCCAGATTTTATTTTGTTTTTCTGGGTTTAAAAAAAGTTCAGTAATATAAACTTGTTTTCCTTATTACTTTCTTATTTGGGATCTGGAATAATAATATGCTAATGTAATTACTCATGTACGGATTTATATTATCATGAATTAAAAAAATATTGTTTGAAGGCACTAAGTAAGCAAAATAAAAATACATCGAATTATGAGAAAATGTTGTTCATTTAAAATGAGTGACGTGGACTACAGTGCTACACATGATATTATTCAAGGTACATATAGGTACATGTTTGAGAAAAAATTCGAGTTATCGAGAATAAGGAAAAAATACTGCGCGTTAAAAAGAAAAAAAAAATCAGTAAAATTCATTTCGAAATATCGAAAAATTTGAGTTATCGAAGTTCGAGTTATCGCGAGTTGACTAATTGGTTCTTGGAGTAAATTGTGCACAAACACACACAAACAGGGAATCTACAGTACATATCATTTTTTCAAAAAGGGAAAAATATGTTTCAAATTTTTGTCCGTGTTTATTATTCTTAAAAAAAAGCAAATGTGATCAAGATTTTCCCCTTGCCCCCCCCCCCCCATAAGTCCGCCCATGGACGTATTATTTCATTTGAAAAAATTAAAACAACTAAAGCTCCGGGACCAGATAATATTTATCCAAAAATTCTAGTAGAATATGTGGAGGAATTAGTGGACGTTATTGTTAATATATTCAATGCTTCGTATAACTCAGGGATAGTGCCAGAGGACTGGAAACTGGCTAACATTATGCCACTCTTCAAGAAAAGGTCTAGAGGTAATGTAGGAAATTATAGACCTATGAGTCTGACTTCAGTGGTTTGTAAAATTTTTGAAACATAGACCAAAATTAAGATTATGAATTTCTTAGAAAAAAATGGGCTGTTGACTAGTTTGCAGTATGGTTTCAGAAAAGGTAAATCTTGTGCAACTAATTTATTACATTTCTACAACAAGGTTGCCATGACTTTAGATAACAAAAAGTGTGTAGATGTTGTTTACATAGATTTTCAAAAAGCTTTCGATAAGGTGCCTCATGTAGCACTACTCAGTAAATCAGCTGATATAGGAATAGGAGGTAAAATTCTAGTTTGGGTTAGGAATTGGTTGACAGGGAGGAAACAAAGAGTAGTTGTCAGGGGCAATCATTCTAAATGGAGTGAGGTTTTAAGTGGGGTTCCCCAAGGTCCAAGGATCAGTTTTAGGTACCCTTTTGTTTATAATTTTTATGAATGATATTCACGAAAATGCTTCTGGAAACATGGATTGTTTTGCTGATGATGTCAAAATTATAGGGGTTGTAGAAAATGATGAACAAATAAATCAGCTGCAACAGGATTTGGATCATATTACTAAATGGGCTGACAAGTGGATATGGCAGTTAATGTTGGAAAATGCCAAGTGCTGCATTTAGGCCTATGATTCATTTTTAGTTTATTGAGGGGGCAGAGGACGAACTTACAAATCTTGCTGGAGAGGGGCGTATTTTCTTGGCGTATTTTGAGATAACTAGCAGCAGACCGGGTTTTTAAAAATGTTTTAGAGAAAATATAAAAGGGGGAAAAGGACAGTGGTTGGTTACGCAGACAGTTTTGAAAGCTTTTATGGCAGAAATGGGTTAGCTAAAGTGGCGCTCTAGTCAGCTACTTCCTAAGAAATGACGCCTCCAGGGGCGCCTCAATGAGAAGGTACGGAAGGTTGCTGCAACCACCCGAAAACATTCCGTATTCGACAATTTTGCCTGACTACTCGGCAAATTTGAAGACATAATTGTAATACTGCAATTATAAAATGTCCGAATGCCCCTTTACATCAGATGTACTTATGTGCGCATCATACTGTATTTTATCATTTGGCAATATTTGAGTTCTATTCGGCAAATTCATAATTTCCGCTCTCCCAGCAATCTCCCACTATACTAGACTGCAATTTAACTTGACACTGAACGTCACTACGGGCGGAGCCAATAAGAGCTCACAAGCAGTCAGCGATCTCCTCTAATTCACCAAGTAGGCTGTGACGTTTTATCTAGCTCGTTTTTCATAGGCTAACGTCACGAAGTTGTGGTCAAGAAAGGTTGCAGTGTAGTATAATCTCATGCGCCCGCACCCACGCAGCCCCGGCTGGGCGGGAGGGGGCGGGTGCATGATGTTTGAGGGCACACGATCCAAAAAATAGCCGTATTATTTATTTATTTTTTTGTTTAATAAGGGGGTGGGGGACAAATCGTCCGAAAATTTTCGAAATTAAAGGTCGAAAAGCGCACTTTCAGACCCACGTGTTTTCACATATAATTAATTATTTTACTGCATAAAAGGAGGAGGGGAGGTATGACCCCTTATCACCCCATCCTTGACAACGTCACATGGCACTAAACATGGCTCCAATCAACAAAAAACCACACAAAAATGGATACGTTCACAGACCCTCCTCTTTATTGGGGCCTCCTTAATCCTGGAAAATTATACTTCAAAAAAGTGTTTTATATAAATGCTTGAAAATATTTTGTTAAATGTAGCTGTAAACTTTGAATTTTAAAGTTTCTATCATAAATGGGGAGGAGGGGGCGGAATTCAGCTCCTTGATTTAAAAAAAAAAAAAAAAAATCCTCCTGCGAAATACAAAAATAATGTTACAGCATTTTTTGTAGCACATTTCCCAAATTAATTTTATAAATTTATTAAATACTGTCGGCCCCACTTAAACGAATATTGTTAGTTCCGAGAAATATTATTCGATTAAGCGGGTTATTTGTTTAAGCGGGATCTTTAACATTGCATCTATGGCATGGGTTCCCGGATGTTTTATTCGTATAAGCGGGCTATTCGTTTATCCGTTACCCGATTAAGAGGGGGCCAACAGTATCGAATTTAGTATTTCGGAAGTTCCTTTGTAACTGCTTCCTTTATAAATATGTTAAGCATGAGAAAAAATATTACATTACCTTTACTCTTTTTCGTTTTCTGCGGTACTTCTTTCTGATTGAAAACTAAATTGTAGTTTGAAGAAATATTTTTTAATATCTACTTTTAACTTAAAACAGGTGTGTCTTTCAAAGTTTTAACAATTTCGTAAGACTGTCCGATCAACTATTAAAACGTTAGAGACTGGAAAGTGCAAATGAAATACTTTAAATAACTTTACCTGTTCTAGAGTCTTTCAAAATCATTAAATACCTTTTTCAAACTCCTTAAAAAGTGCTTCAGTTGTATTTCTTATTAAAAAAAAAACTATGAATTAACTGAATGGCCAGAATATTACTCTCTCGTTAATTATTTTTTAAATCTCTACACTATTTCTTTTAAAGGATTTTATGCGTTTTATACTATCGGTCATTTTATATTAAGTGCTGTGTCTGTCGGCGAGTCGGGAATTGATTAAAAACTATTATGTAACTATACTGAAAACCAATGTAAGCAAGTGATGATAATTTAATCTTTTCTCCTCTCTCAGTCTTCCTCTCTGTTGATTAAATGTCAATCGTTTGTTATACTACAAAAGAAACAAAAAATTTGATTGATCTTACTTTGCAAAAGAATGCGGAGCATTTATAAGGTTTTCGTTTGCCTATTTTTTAAGTTCCAATTGCCCCATAAAAGGGCTCAAAATGAAGAATTTTAAAACTGTTTCTCAAAAATTTCCCCGGGGGAGAAACCCCCAGACCATCCCTAAAATTACGAGGATTTTACCCTACTTAAAAGAATTCATTGATCTCTTTTAATACCCCTACCCCAATAAAAATCAGTACGAAAAAAATTAACAAGAAAAAAAAAACCACATGCACACACACACAAGAAAAAGCATGTGTGTGTGGGGGGGGGAGGGTCAGCAAGAAAAAAGACTTATAACACACTCAAATGTTTGTGTGTTTGGGCAATGTGCAAACTGGGCCCTCCCGAATTTTTTTTCTATATACGGCCTTGCCACAGCCCCTAAGTATGGAGGCGCCCTTTTCATCTTCTGTCCACGGCCCTCCCAAGACACCCAGCACGGGCCTGGATATTTGGTCCAAAATATGATTGAAGCATAATTTTTTCACTTTTCGCAAAAAAACATTTTGCGAAGTACGATATCTCCTAAACTATTCATCCTACAGAGCTCCACTAGAGCTTAAATTGTTGCAAATTCAGTCAGGGGTGATTGTGAGTTCATGAAAAAATACCTGAAAGTTTTGAAGAGAAAATGTGTGTGTGTGGGGGGGGGGGGGGTTCAAAAAACCAAGGCCCCTATTATTCAAGCACACCTAATTTTATAATTATACGTATTTAATAATAAATTGCCTTTCATAAACAAACAAGAGACATTTCATACATTTGAATAGTTTCAAATAGTTTTTAGTCAAAAAAAAAATAGAATGGCATCTTAACAATCACCGAAAATTCGAAAAATAAAAAAAATACCGAAGGTGGGAAGACAAAAACATAATTAAAAATATTTTATTACCGGTATTTTCGAACATGAAAATACCAGAATCGATCATGAAAATACCGGGATTCCGGTAAAATACCGGAACACAATCACACCTATTCAGTGTTCTTAAAAATGGGTATTCACATGTGTAGTTAAAAGTTGCAAAGTTTAGGAGTTATAAAGGAAAAACTGAAAAATGTCCGAAAATTTCGCAGTTTTTCGCGAGTTTCGCAGCGAGCACAGGTTTTAGAAAGGTGCAAACTTAGATTTACACTACCCTAAGGGACCCAAACAACATATTAAAAATTCAGAACTACATCGCAATTTGCGATTTTAATGTCTAATTTGACTGGACTATCTAGCCTACAATTTATGTCATGAACCCCTCGAACCTATAATATAAAATAAATTAAAGTAGAACAAAATGCACATAAATAAATTATAGAAGATGTATGTAAGTTGAAGAATAAAACAATTTTTACTAGAAATTAAAATCATATCAAAAATATTGGATTCATATTATAGCATACGTTTTCTTGCTGGATTTTTAACTCGTCAGTTTTCATTGATAGTTCTTGTTCCAATTCTTTTGTTTTCATTAGGAGTCCAGCAAGTTCCTTTTCTAACAGGTGTTTTTCTTTCACTTCCAATTCCTAAAATGTTTGAAGTAAAATTATTTGTTTACTGAAAACAATGTGCTGAAAATAACCATTTAAAACTTTTTAAGAAGTATTTCAGAGGAATGAAGCTTTTAAATTCAGACAAAGTGCTTAGCATACCCAATTTACAGAGAAAACATCAAGCACTTCGAAGGGCTTTCCAGGACTCTTTTTGGCAAAAATGAAGAATGCAGTACAAATGAAATTAATGGAAACAAGTTTAACACAAGTTACAACACAAGATTTTTTTAAAATAATAAACTGATTAAATTAAATTAAAAACATAAAAAGCCAATTTAAATTAGCTTAAATTAATAACTAACTTTTAAAATACTTGAAATATTTATAAGATGCCAAAGGATTGAAACCATGAGCAAGGATGTGATTTTTGACAAAACATGCATTTGATGTTGGCATGATTCAGAAACAGAGTTTTATATGCAGGAGCAATCAGGAAAATTCGAATCAAATGATTAAAGAAAAACTTATTTTAATCTTCAAAGTCAATCGAAATTTTGTATACTAAAAGTGTTGTTACAAAAATTAATTTCTAACAAAATACTAGTTTAATTCATTAAAGACAAAATTCTAATTTATTTTTACATTATTCGAACACTGGAATATCTAAAAAGCAATGTAAAATCAAGTAGAAAAAAAAAATATATAGAATACTAATGATTAAAATAAAGCATAAAATAAGCTAATTTAAAAGAGCAGGGATTTAAAAAAACTTACAGCTGCTTCTAAAATGATTGAAATATTTTTAGGATGCAAAATGATCGAAACTTCCAAGCAAAACATGCAATTATCAGCCAAACACATTTTTGACATTGGTGTACTTCTAACAGATATGTTTTAGCTAAATGAGGTAAAATTAAGAAATTTGACTAGAAGTATTAAAGAGAGATTTTCTGTAAAAGTACGTCAAAATTATCTGAGATTCATCAGATAATTTTAAACCTAGAATGGTTAGTAAGAAATAATTTCTTGCATTAAACTCTTTAATACATTAAAAATTGCTTTCCATGCGTTTATTTATCTTTCACATAAAATTGGTCATGGATAGGAATTTAACTATTTCTCATTGGCATTCTGTCCTGAAAAATTTATGAATTTCCCCCAATATATATTTAAACTCAAATGTGTGTGCATGTAGGTGTGAGTGTGTATAGAATGATTCCCTATGTAGAATTGTATTCAATATAAGCATGAATGATTTCAATTGTATAATGTGTGTGATTATCAAGCATGTGTACAGTCTTAGTAAGGTGAACTGAATTAAAAAGAAAAAATCGAGAGTTTTCATACTCTAAAAACAATGCGCAGTTTATAAATTTTTCTCCCCTCCCCCCAAACAAGAATTTTCTGGCAAATAAAAATGACTAAAACCCTTCATATATACGGCATTTCATTACCTTCGCTTCACATGCTTTCTCTAATTTTGAAAGTTTTTCATTTTCTTCAAATAGCAGATTCTGAAGTTCTTTATTTTCTGATCTAAAAATAAATGATTAATGACATCAAAATTTTTGAAAATGTAACAAAGCATTTATATTCTACTTCTGTAGTCATTTTTATTTTAAATTTAAAAAGTTTCCTCGATTAAGTTCACCTACTTTATTTTCATTTCTTAAATATCTTTGTAACAAGACAAGGCCCCAAAACGTAAGATAATTAAAATTCATGCACTGCAATATCAAATTTTTCAGTTTTTGGAGAAAAATGGAAATCTTTAAAGATCCATCAAAGTACTATCATACTCAAGTTCTTTCTGTTATAACAGGGGTGATTGTAAGTTCGTGAAAAAATACCTGAAAGTTTTAAAGAGAAAATGGATGTATGGGGGGGGGGGGGGAGTTAAAAGTATGAAATTGGCATATAAAAGGCAAATAAACTTACTACAGATTTACAATCAAAAGCTCTACGATAAACATATTACTTTTACTGTTCATATAATTGAAGCAAAAAGAAAATTAAATCAGAGCTTCAAATCTTAACTTTTTGACATTTTTATTTTCACAAAGGACACAGAATTTCGCTCGAAAATTTGGAATTTGTGATTTTTTAATATAAATAAAAATATATTTCATTTATTTGTCTCCTAATTAAGGTTAATAAGCATCAAAAATGAGAAGAATTCGATTCTTATATCGGATGCAAACCAATTGCATTTTTCAAAATGAAGGCATCTAAATCAAAAAAGATGCAAATAGAATAATTTATTAAAGTTAAAAAAACAATTAGAACGGCATCTTAACATTTCTGTTCGATAAATATTATTAATAGTTATCGGTATAATCACCGAAAATTCGAAAAAGTAAAAAAATACTGGAGGTGGGAATATAAAAGCACAATTAAAAATACTTTATTTCCGGTATTTTCGAACATGAAAATACCAGAATCGATCATAAAAATACCGGAACACAAGCACCCCTGGTTATAAACAGGGGTGATTGTGAGTTTATGGAAAAAGAAATGAAAATTTTAAAATGAAAATGGGGGGGGGGGATGTGGGAGAGGTCATTTTCTTAAACCAAATACCCTAATACATATAATTTTATAATTATATATATTATTTACATATTAACATTAATTGACTTTCATAAACAAACAACATATATTTCACATGTTCGAATATTTTCCAAACTTCCAAAGAGATATAAATGAAATTACTCGGCTTCACGGAGCTTTTCAGAGACAGTGTCCATTTGCAAATATAATCCATTTTTCTCAGTCAATACTTCATCTAATCTTGATTGCATTGCTTGGATATTACTCTGTAAGAATACAGTGAAATCCCATTATAACAAATACCAATGCAATGAAATATCTGTTCCAATGAAGTAAATTACACCACAGGGGGGTAGAAATTCAGAAAAATCTGTCACTGGTCCAATTGATCAGTAACAACTAAATCTTAGTGTTCTGTGCAAACACTTAGTGGTCCATTGCCGTGTTCTTATTTTAAACGAAAAAAAAAAAAAAAAAGAAATAAAGAAAAAATAACAAAAAATAATTTGACATGATATATGAAGTCCATTTGCAGTTTTCAATGACAAAAAAAAACAAAAGGTAAAAACAATATTATAATGCTGAAGAAATTTATTATTATATCCATTCACGCAATGAAAATCTAAACATTGTAAATAAAGATAAACTTTCAGCAGATTCAAAAATTTATGATGCTTTCAACTTCTGAAAGAAAAACAGGAGTGAAACTTCATTGATAATTCCCGGTGTAAATTAGGGGGGGGGGGTGGACACGCCCCCCCCTCAAAACGTTGATAAAAAAATGCATAAATGAGGAGAAAAAATATAAAAAATCCTAGAAATAAAAAAGGACGATTCTCCTGTGACTATCATAGTGCTACAGACTTCATTGCCACCCCCCTCCCTTTTCTAAAACCATTAAGGATTGTCTTTTTTTTTTCTTTTTTAGGAAAACAATGTCAAAAATTTCCGGCGGGTAGGCCTCCAAACCACCCATTATCATCAAAATTCGTTTAAAATTGCGTGTTTTTGGAACTTACATTTTGAATAAATTGCTTGGAAGAATTCCTGGATCCTATCATTTTCTTTCACATTATTGAAAATGGCCTGCAATTGTGTTTTACATACTGAGAAAGAGATTGAACATCTTCTCCTCTAAAATCACCAAGATAGTCTAGAATAGAGTATTTAGAGGTACAATTTATGAAAATTTCCGGGGACGAACCCCCGGACACCCCTTCCATTTTTCTGCAGTAATATTTCTTAAGACTACAGCACAATTCTAGTGTCAGAGGTTGTTACTCTTTAAAAAGCTATCCGGTTTTTCGAATTTCGGAAGTCAGCATTTTCAAGTTTGTAACATATATACTTTAAGTGCATAATTTCTTGAAAGCCCCTATAATAGGGGCAAACTCAACCTGGCAACGATGTAATGCTGTGATTAGACTATGTGTGGCCTTCACAATGCAGCCAGGTTAGGCTTGCATCAATTATAGCTATTCAGTAAATACAAAAGATTTTGAAAAAAAAAAAAGTTGCTTGAAGTTCATACCTTTAGTTAGAATCTACTTATATTAAAAACTGAGTATCTTTCTAACTATCTTTCTTTCTATCTTTCTAACTATCTTTCTATGTCACGCTTCTTTCTCCTGAACGACAATGACCTGAAAGTCGAACCAGGTACCGATAGATAGGTAATTTTTCAGGCTTCATTAGTTTCAATTGATATAATTATACGATTTTAATTAGCGAAGATATCAATTAATAAGTAGTCAAGTTTGAAGCGATTAAGCCTAATAAATGATTAAATATGAAATCCATTCTTGCATTGCAAAACGTGGTTGCCATGCCATGAAACAATAATAAAAATGAAAATGAGAATTTTGAATGAAGGCTTAACTAAATCAAACACGAAACTTATAAGCGGGCGACTTACATAGTATTTTTATCGCTAGCTACTTGTAATATTTTGAAACATTCATTTGTTGAAGAGCCATCTACTTATATTAAAAACTGAGTATCAATGTCTGCTTTTTCTCCTTTGAGCGAGCTGAACCAAGGGCGGATCCAGCTTCTGGTTAAGGAGGGGGTCATTTTCGGAAAGGGGGGGTCAAAGTGCAATTTTTGTGCAAAAATGGGGGGGTTTGGCAGTTTTTTCGTAAAATAAGTCCCAAAAATGCAATTTTTTGCTATATTTGGTCGGTTAAGGGGGGGGGGTCATGATCCGCATGACCCCACTCTGGATCCGCGCCTGAGCTGAACTTACTGAAACTTTCCTCACCATCTTGAAGGCGCGAAGCATCTCAATAATTCGAATGATTTTTTTTATACAGGAAAAAAGTAAAGGCGTGAAGCGCCTGTTAGCGAGCCGCCTTGGCGGGGAGTAGTTTCTTGACATTTTCCTCACTACTTTCAGGGCACGAAGTGCCCGTGCAACGCCGGGCCACGTTCGTGGTACGTCTTGAAATCGAATGAACATTAAATTATATCAAATAAAACTTCAGAATGAGGTAAAAGTTAGAGAGGGGGGACGTTATGCATCAACATGCCGCAGGAAGCTAATCTAGCTGCCCTGGCAGCTAGTAATAAATAAGTATTGAGTTATTTATCTTTATGGGGAAAATGTGGATGAATAAATCATCACTAAAAACGAGATATTTTGCAAAATAACTGTAAAACTTCTCAAAACATATTTTTTAAAAAAAGTCTGAAATAGAAATAAGTTTTCTTTTGATTCTCTTTTTAATGAATTCAAAATTTTTTGCTTCAGTTTTACTGATTTTTAGATTCTTAATATGAACAGAAAACAGGTCCGTCATTTAAGGGGGGGGGTCAATTGCCCCCCCCCCTCTCCGACTTTGAGAAATCAATGTATTTACATCTAAGTGGGCGTGGTTTTTTATGATTTCCAACAAAATTGCATTGTGCAGGGGTGATTGTGAGTTCACAAAAAAATACCTGACAGTTTGAAAGAGAAAATGTGTGTGTGGTATAATAAAAAGAATTAAAATAAGTTAAATTACAATAAAAGAAATATTATTTGTTTGCCTTTCAACAAAGAATATCAAGCATCGAAAATGCGAAATATATGCTTCTCACAACAGGCGCAAAGAGATCGCAGTTTTCAAAATTAAGACATGAAAATGGCATATAAAAGAATTCAACTAAACTTACTTCAGATTTACAATTAAAAGCTCTATGTATAAACATATAATTTTTACTATCCATAATGAAGCAAATTAATATTAAATCAGATCTTCAAATTTTAACTTTGACATTTTGATTTTCATAAAAGACACAGAATTTTGCTCGACAATTTTAAATTTATGATTTTTAATTAAATAAAAATATATTTAATTTATTTGTCTCCTAACTAAGGGTGAAAAGCATCAAAAATGAGAAAAATTCGATTCTCATATCAGATGTACATCGATTGCATTTTTTTAAAATGAAGGCATCAAAATCAAAAAAAGTTTATCAAAATCAAATAAAATAATTTATTAAAGTAAAAAAACAATTAGAATGGCATCTTAACACTTCTATTCGACGAATATTATTAATAAGTATCGGTATAATCATCGAAAAAGCAAAAAAAAAAATCCGGAGGTGGAAAGATACAAGCGCATAATTAAAAATATTTCATTTCCGGTATTTTCGAACATGAAAATACCAGATTCGATCATGAAAATACCGGAAACCCAGTAAAATACTGGAACACAATCACACCTGATTGTGTTTGGACCCTTTGCCCCCCCCCCCCCCCGGAAAAACTTGAAATGACAGCCCTGCAGAAAAATCATATGAAATTAAAGTAAAATGCAGAAACTATCAGTAAAACATTTTGACAAAAAGCTTTTGTTCACTTACCATGAATTGCTCTTCTAACTTGAATTTACCACTAGTTACTTCAGATATTTTGTTTTCTAGCCTTGCTAAAATGCAAAACAAAAAGCAATAATTTTATTTATTTATTCAAGCTAACTTATTTCAAATGCAGGTTAACAAATCATGCAAAAAAAAAAAAAAAAAATTCTTTCATTGAAGTATTTAATACAGATTCAAGTTATGCACTTTTCTAAAACTTTCTTCAGATTACACATATACAATTCATTATGCTAATAAGTAAGGAAAACAAAGCACTACACTAATCATATGACATAGTATCTTTAGAAACATAACACCATTATTTCAGCATCCTAAGTTTTGTATTATTAGTTAAATATAGTATAACAATTTAAAACGTAAGGAAACAAAATTAAATTTCAATAGAAAAAATACTTTTTTCTTTTGAAGCCATAAAAATGGGGAGGGGATTAGATTTGTTAAAAATAAAATAAAGAGGATGTTTGAGACAAAAGGCTAATACATTATGTCATTGTCTGTCTCAACACATTTAGTAAACGAAATATTTAAATAAAATACTCATACCATAGTAAATAGTATGTTGAGGACTTGGTTTGTTTTTATTATTATTAACCTCAAAGAGGTGAAGTTATTAAAGTATGAAAGTAGCTATCAGCCATAAAAGCAAATAAATTTTTAAAATCTATCCAAGAAGGGAATGAACAAATATTTTTAGTGTAACAAGTGACAGAAAGATATTTTAAAGGTCATAGCTTTTTTCTAGGGGGGGGGGGAGGGCTGCAATGTTTCAAAAGCTTGTGACAAAGGGACGCTAAGGTCCCATGTAAAGGAACTATAACTGCATGAGAATGTATTGAAAGAAAGCTATCGGAAAAAAGGTATAAGACTTGAAATAACACAACAGCGTGAATGATACAAAAATATTTATTAGCCCAAATGGCATAATGGCTGTATACAGCTCATAACTTAACTGAAGACACTGAAGGGGGGGGGAGAGAAATTTAGGATATTGAGAAAAGCACATAATATCCTCAGAGCAAGAGCAGAGTAACCTCCCGTTGAAAAAGTAGTGATATACGTACAATAAATCTGCAAAACATAAATGATAAACATTTCATACTTATTTCTTCTTCTTTTTCTCCCAGCATCAGTGTAAGGCTTTCACTTTCTTTCATCTTTTCTTCAAATCTATATATATATATATAAAAAAAAAACTAAAATGGCAATACTGAAAACCTGATGTACTACACTAATTCCTGATGTAGTATTGGTTTTTACTCCATCTTACTACTATTATATGATGTGCGAAAGTTTGTATGGATGGATGGATGGATGGATGGATGTTTGTTCCTCTTTAACGCAAAAACTACTGAATGGATTTTAATGAAACTTTTACCATAATGTAGCTTATGCATCAGAACAACATATAGGCTATAATTTATAACGATATTCGAAAAAGTTAGATTGGTAGCGCTTTTTCATTCCAATTTAAGGTATATTTTTCGCACAAATTCGCGAAGGCTTCCAACAAACTAATTCAGTATTTAATGCATCATCTCAACTCCCTGTCGATAGCTAGAATTGCGGGCATCATTTCCACTTTTTGCATTAAATTTTCAAGGCTTTTCTCAAGTCAAATCAAAAAGTAATTTTTTTTCAGCTTCATGGTAAATATCCGTGCTTTTACATAGACATTGGAAACGCTCGCGCGCCCGCCCCCTAACGAGCTTTTACCATGATTTGCATTTTAAAACATTTTGTAATCTTGGTTGTAAGTTTTCGCAAGTTTTGTAAATATGTGTTTTGGAGTATTGGTAATGTAATCGCTTGAAGAGATTGGCAACTAATAAATGGATTAGGTTCATTATTGATGGAGCTTTAAATACAACTTAACAGCATTTCTTAAATTTGTTTGTGTTGATTGGGCACTTTTTCGGGGTACTTATAATTGGACAGTTACTTAGTATCCAATCGAACAGGAATTTTGACAAATTTGTTGCAAGAAGATTTTAATAACTGAGATTCTCGGCGATTTTTTCAACTGACACCAGTTTTTGTGACAAACACTAAATAATAGTACTTTACTTCTTACACGACGTAACCAAAATAAAACGATTATTGTCTGATATTTATCGACTGCGGGAAAATCTTAATTATCGATAGAATACTCCCACATTTGAAAAAGTTCAGTTTTTTTTCGTTTATTGGCCGATTCCGTATGTTTGACCATTTAAAATTATGTCAAAACGTAAAGTAATCCACATACTAAATTAATAAAGCCCGTAAACAAGACTAAAATTACCATTAATTTGCATTTTTTAATAAATAATTGTCAAATGTTTCCATTAATTTCGAAATCATTTAGGACAAAAACTTTTAGCATCATTTTATGGTCAGCAATAGTATCTCAGCATTTGATGACTATTTCTCTGTGACAAAAATTAGTGACATAATAATAATACTTAATGTATTTTCCTAAAGTAGAGAGGGGAGCAAAATTATTCTATGTATAATAAAACAGTTACCGCAAATTTGGCGACATTTTAAAAATCGTCAAAGCTGTGTGTTTTGAGTTCCTTCAGTTCCGGAAAAAAACCCCAAAGGTGAGTATAAATTGTTTCTCAATATTATTACTGACCCAGGCAGCGCCGGGTATTTTTGCTAGTTCTATAATATTTGTTACTGCAGCTGAAACTATTTTGATTTTGATTATATAAAAAAGCATAGTTTTTCATAATAATTTACCTATATTTAAACAAGAAATTAGCAATGACTAAGCCTTTAACAAAAAATTTTGAATGGTCTTTGCCTTTTAAAATGACTAAAGATATTTTGGACTGAGATCTTGCTAGTTTCAATGTTAAATATCATTTTTCATACTCCATGTGCTAGAATGCCTAACGAAGTTTTTATTAAATTTGTACAAAATGTACAATCTTAATAATTTTAGGACAACTAAAAAAATAAAAAATAAAAAAAAAAAACAAGAATTTTAGATAAATTAGGACAACTCCTACCCCTGCCCTAGGGAAAAGGGACTAAATTCTTTTAAAAAAGGACCAAAAAGGGACATTCTTTGTAACTTTTCAAAGGTTAGGTTAAAATTTGAGCTGGCATTATTTGGAATTCAGTCACTTAGCTGATTATTTACAATATAGCAATTTTTAATAATTTATGGACTGAAAAATTATTTTTGGATTAAAATTACTTTTGTTTGAAACAAGAAACTATAATAAATTAAATTACTAACCCCCTCTCTGCCCCCTAAAGCAAATAATTCCAAACTTTAGCTGTTAGGCCTTCATTGGATTCAAAATGTATAAATTATCAAGGTAAAGGTGTGAACAACCAGTTCATATTTTATTAGAAAAAATAATGAAAATGGATAAAAGGGATTAGAGAAAATTCAAATTGAAACTGTAATTTTAAAAGAATGAAAGAAGAAAGGACCAGCTTTTGGGGAAACCGTTTTTAGGGACTTGAAACTTAAAAGGGACTTTTAAAGGGAAAAGAGACCTTTTGGGGCCTGTATTATGAACACATGTAATAAACAAAATAAAAATTGGGAACGAAAAAGCAGATCTAAATTTAAACTTACTACAATATGTAACTAAAAACAAATAAAATATGTGGTACAAAAGTACAGTCACAAACATAATTTTTATCTCTGCCACAAGAAGTTTAAATTGAACAAAACAAGCAGCTTGAATAATTAATGTAGCCAATATTACTTTGTGTCAAATTTTAAAAAGCTATCTTTTTTTGACAAAAGCACAACACTTTGAATTGTTTGGAGTTTCAAATTAAACCACTAAAAAAGACTTGGACAGTAAGGAGAAATTCTAAATTAATTTGAGAAGTCACATAGCCCTAGTTATAGTCTATTTAAATAATAAAATCAAAATTTTCTGCTTTACATAAAAATATGTATGAAATAAATTTAAGAAATGGTTCTAGAAAATAAATATGAGCAGTAAAATACATTAATGGTTATAAATTTGACAAATCCACTGAAGAACTAAGTTAACAAAATTTACGCACTAGGATCATATGCCAAAATAAACGTTCAGGAGTAATATTCTTCAGTAATTGAGTTTCAAAATTTGACAAAAACATTTCATTTGCAAGCTTTGAAACCAAAATAAGGAAGTAAATGCAATTTTTTTTCTCAATAATTAATTTTTAAAATGCTTGAAAATGAAACTTAATTGAGCTTATATGGTCCTAAGAAATATATCCTAAATGCATATTCATTCATAAATATTTTCATTATAGATAACAAATAACCAATATAGAAATCGAAGAAAATCAGGGGTCTGGCCAGAGGAAATCCGGGTCCGTTAACGGACCCTTCACAAAAATACGATCAAGCAAAACGGACCCTTCACAAAAATACTATCGAGCAAAACGGACCTTTTACAAAAATCTTATCAAGCAAAACGGACCCTTCACAAAATGCTGATCAAACAAAACGGACATTTGACACATTATTCATTTAAAAACATCTGAAA
Organism: Uloborus plumipes; assembly: GCA_038373865.1. NCBI lineage: Eukaryota > Metazoa > Arthropoda > Arachnida > Araneae > Uloboridae > Uloborus > Uloborus plumipes. The sequence continues at coordinate 120,225 of JAXGGA010000913.1, forward strand.
TCAAAATAACGCCCCCATAGCATATTTCTGCCTAAAAGCCCAAAAGTTTTCTTCCCAAGTTAAAGAAGGGAATCGCTTATCAACCTATTTTTTTTGGGGGGGGGGAGAGTCGGCACTTTCTGCCTGTGATGCTAGGGCAAGCGATACATCTTTAATGTAAATGTAGCAATTTTTGTTGGATTCATTTAAAGAAATTAACAGCTTAAAAAAGGTAGTTGTTTTACTTTAATATGCTTGTTTGTTTTATCATATGCAAATCAAACTGGCTTGCTCCGATGTTGATGTTATACATTTCTCTGGAAATGCAGAATAAGGATTTTTCTCCTTGCTCTTGACTTAAACAAAAAGAAAATAATAAAATAGCAATTATCCTGCAAACAGATAGCTAGGGTTGGAAAAAAATAGGATTGCCTTCCGATAGGGTGATCAGTGATCAGCTATTTCAAATTATCGCCATCTGGCATCTTTGGTGAAACGTTTTGACCTTATTTTGGCAGAATATTATCTGAATTTCTTTTTATGCGTACAGGAGAGGTGTTTTGATTATATTCAGGAATTAATGTACTTTTTCGTCTGGTTAACATTGGAAGTCTGGTATTGTCTGTTTTGCTGTGTCTCTCTACCGTATTTTGGCGAATATGTCGGTGATTATTAATGACATTCATCATATAAACATGATGAAATGTAATTCTAAAATTATTTGACTTTAATAATATATTCATTTACCGTTTTTGTACTTCTGATGCTTTTATTTTGAAAAATTCAATCTCTGCATTCGATATGAAAATCGAATTTTACTTATTTTTCAAGCTAATTAGTCTTTATTAGGAGGCAAATACATGAAAATTCGCTTTTTTTTTTGTTCAGATCATTATTTAAAATTTTTAAAAGCAAAATTAGCTGTTCTTTTATGAGTCTAAATGTTAAACGCTGAATAGATTGTTTCATTTTATTTTTGCATTGATTGTGTTAACAGACGTTAATAATATGCTTAGCATAGATCTTTAAAATGCAATTGTAAAAAAAAATTACCAAAATAAAATCGTTTAATACATTCCGTTTTTATGCTTTTGATGCCATCTCTTTGAAAACTGCAATCTCTATGCATCTGCTACAGGAATCGGATTTTTTGCATTTTTGATGTTTAATACGCTTTTTTAAGAAGAAAATAAATGACATTTACAGTATAACTTCGATTTAACGATACCCGATTTAACGATTTCCTCAATTTAACGATACATTTCACTGGTCTCGATTCGTATGCCTTGAATTTAATGTTAAAACTTCATCAATTTAACGATAGCTTTCCTCGATTTAACGATGATATTGGGCATGGCCAAATTATCTCTCACCAAAAATACAGTAGTACCTATTTTAAAAAAAATTCTATAACTATTTTACTAGCAAAAGCACTAAAAACTATTTTACTAGTATGTCCCGATAGTAAGAAGATTCATCCCTCAGTAACTTCCAAACTTCTAGCATTCCAAACAAAATTTTTTGCACCTCGAGAGAAGAGTGATCAATCGAAAAAAATGAAGTCGAAAACGTTTTTCTCAATCCGAGAACACAACACAAGCATCAATGAAATACTTTTTAAAATAATATAAATGCATGGTTTTCTTAAAGAAGCAAAAGAACTTGTGTAAGCATTCACTTAATTATCAATATTTTAAGCCGTTTAACTTAAATTTTTGCTTTCCCGATTTAACGATATCCTCGACTTAACGATAATTTTTTACAGTCCCTAGGCAATCGTTAAATCGAGGTTATACTGTATTTTTATTTTTTATTAAATTAAAAAAAACATGTTTTTTTTTTGTTTTTGTTTTGTTTTTTTTTTTTTTTTTGCTTTTTTTTCATCAAAATTGTTCGGTTTTCACAAAATTATTTGATTTTTCACAAAATTATTTAGTTTTTCACCAAAAACGGACCCTGTGAAAAATCCTGGACAGACCCCTGAAAATAATAAAATTTGGGAACGTAATTGAAGCAATTTTTAATGTAAGCCATACATACTTTTCCTTTAAATCTTCTACAGAACTTTCTAATTCTACATTTATTTTTTTCAAATCAGTCACATAATTGTCAGACTGAACTTTAATGTTATTTCCAAATTCTTCGAGTTCTTTACATTTTTCCTCAAGATCTTGAACTTTTGCTTTTTCTTGCAAATATTGAGTTTCAAAATCAACTTTACTATTCTACAACATAAAAAAGATAACTTAAAACTAATTATTTAATATTTCAATGATCCCCAGAGTGAAAAAAAAATTAACTAGGAAAAATCTAAATAATTAATGTTGGTTCATTTTTATTTTGGAAGATCTTATGAAGTGTTTATGAAGTGCAAGATTTAAAAAATTAGGAAAACATTTTTATATGCTTTTTGTAAACTGTATCAACCTTTTGGTTTCACATTTCATTTTTGTCAAGATACAGATATTTTTTTCAAATTGCAAATGTGTTTTAACGTATTCAAAATACATAAAATAAACTAATGCTTTACTAAAATAAAGATCTCTTTCCCAAATTACGAATTTTTTTTTTTTTTTTCAACTAACACTAAACCTTGAATAATTGATGTTCCATACTCAACAAAAATTAAAGCTATAATTTGTTTGCTAATAAGCTAAAATACTGTAAAAATTGAATTTCAAGTGCAAAGAACATGTCCAATCTGGGGCTGAAGAAAATTTTAGGCATCTGGGTAAATTTTGCAGATTCATTTTTATTATCCAATTCTCTCAGCTCGTTTTTAGCTTTTCAAGGTACTTTTTGCATTGAATTAAGCTATAATTTAAATATATGTATCATGTTATTGAATTTTTTTACCTATTGCATACACTTATATAATATTGTTTTTTACCTATTTTTTTGATTAGCGGTGGTTATCATGCCATCCTATCCCGCGAATAATTGAGAGCTTACTGTATTGTATTGGTTGATAAAGTGCATTTATTGCTAAAATACTAGGTACAAGACTTAATTAATAAATACAAGTATTAACACAATTTATATATTTTTTTAAATTGTAAGCATGCTTAAAGCTCAGTTTAGCAGTTTTAAAAGACTAGTGTACTGCAAAATTTTGCATCTTTATGATAATACTGAATTTATTTTTATATTTAGCTAATCTTTTATTATAGGGATTCTCAACCATTGGTTCAGTGGACCAGCACTGGTACGTGGGAAAATTTGACTGGTCTTCGAATATTTTTACCTGCCTATGTGAAAAGCTTTCCTTATTCATAATTAAAAACAAATATTAAAATAATAATTTTTTTTGTACTAATAAGTTCATTACTTGAAATACGTTAACTGATTTTTCTGAATGATTTGTTCTTTTTTAAGAATTAAACACAATAGCTACCTATTGTTACTTTTCAATTTTATTGCAAGAGATAATAAAAAATCTTGCAAGTAACTTATGAAACTTCTTTATTTTCAATATTTTTTTTCACTTTCTTTTGTACAAAAATACAAAAAAAAAAAAAAAGATTCACCTTCTGTATATGAGCAGTAAAACTCTGAGTGAAATATGGACGTTATAATTTTTTATTTTGATTACTCAACGCAAAGAGGATCCAGACCCGCTTGACTCTCCCCTCAGCTTCCCCACTGATTAGGTGAAACGTTGTGAGTATAAACAAAATGTTTTCTACACCCTGACAAATTTGTGACAACACATACATGGTATAAAAGTAGTTTTCGTAAAAAGAAAAAAACCAAAAAGCTAATACAAGTCATTTGCGATTTAAAATTTATGTATTAACTATTCTTCAACTATTTAGAAAATTATCATTAAAGAAAAATGTCATTATTTAGAGTCTAACTAACCCATAATGACCACTCTATGAGATAATCTGATCTTCCTGACAAATTTGTGACAACACATACATGAGTTATTTAAATTTATTAAAATGAATGATGTAGCAGGGTTGGATTTTTGCACGGAAAGCAGGACAAGGGGTCATTGTTTTAAGCTGTTTAAACCTCAGGCTAACCTGGAAATTCAAAAAAATTACTACTTTAGCAGGGTAGTGGGAACTTGGAACAGTTTACCGGAAGAGGCGGTATGGAGCAATGGAGTAGATAGCTTTAAGAGGGCCATTGATCTTCATTGGGGTCTGTAATTTGACTAGGACCAGCCCAGTTGGGCCCAGAGCCTGCTGCTGGTCGTCACATTTGTATTTGTATTTGTATATAAAAGTAGTTTTCGTAAAAAGTTAAAAACCAAAAAGCTAATACAAGTCATTTGCGATTTAAAATTTATGTATTAACTATTCTTCAACTATTTAGAAAATTATCATTAAAGAAAAATGTCTTTATTTAGAGTCTAACTAACCCATAATGACCACTCTATGAGATAATCTGATCTTCTCGATAAAGTATGTCATTTATTAAACAGATAGAAATATCCAACTTACAAATGTGACTTTTTTTTTTCAATTAAATGGTTTAAAGCATAATTAATAACCAAGGAATTAATAACCAAGGATGAGCTGGGCTCGGCCCAGACTCAGACTCAAGAACTTGAAATCGGTTTCGGCTCAGGATTATCCTAAGATATTATCATCAATCTGTGTACTTTTGTTATTTATTTATTTATTTATTTATTTTTTTTTTCGTATTGCAAATGAATACTTCAGCATTTTGCTTCACTGTAGCATAAAAAGACACGAATCTCAAAACATAACAAAAAATATTTCCCTTTTCTTTTTTAATATTTCTTTTATGTGTTTTATTTATCTTTTATTTTACATTATTTTTTACATTACTTATTACATTACATTATTTTTATTCATTTTATTATATTATTTTTAAAAGCCTAAGATACTATTTGAATTGATATTTGCTTCTCATGAAAATTTAATAAACATAAAACAGAAAATATATGAATATTTATTCATAATCTGTATATTTCTGATTAAATTTACAATATAAACTGTAATAACCCATCTGAAGCGGATCATTTTGAGAAAATTCTAATAAAATGTTACTCATAAAAAGAAAAGTTTAAAAAACTCTTTTTTCCAACCAATCACAGTTACTATTCAAGTACCCATATTGAGTTAATGTAAAACAGCAGCTGAGACTAACATTTAACTAAACCATGCCGTACTCAAGGGGGCTTGTTTATGTTTTATACTTGGGTCAGTCCATGCGAAATCATTCAGGAAAACTAAACAATGTTGCTCACTATTTTTGATTTTTAAAACTTTTTGCCTGTTAATTAACTGTTTCATTGGGAGCCTGAAACAATGGTTTAGGAATTTTTAAACCTTCAGAATTTTTTTTTGGCAAGCACTTTTCAGTAGCTGCGGAAGCGACTTTTCATGAAAAGTGTACTTTTTGAAGATGCTTATCACTTTTTTATTTAGGAATATATCAAAATGATTTAAAAACCACTTGATTGAACAGAAAATGATCTAAATTTCTATACTAGTTATTTTTCTGATAATTAGTAACAATTTGTGCAAAATTAGCTTAAAAATAAGATTTTTTGTGTGAAGTTTTACATTTTTGGCATAAAAATATTAGTAGAAGGAATTAAAACTCACTTTTTATTTTTTTTCCCTTGAATAGATATCTCATAGGACTATTCCCAGAAGTAGTATGAAACATTTGAAGACAGTCATTTTTTATACAGGGTGTCCTCTCCAATCGTGGACCAATAGCTAATTTCTAAACCGTTAGAGATAAGCATATAGTTTATTTAGGAAAAAATCTTCAAATTATGAAAGGAATTTTTCGTCTATTCAATGTTTTTCAAAAAATCAAATTTTAAAAGAGTTACGAAATTTAAATTTTTATACAGCCCCCCAGTCCTATCAATCATATTTAGTAAAATATTCTTGACACTGTAACGTTTAAAACTAAAAAAAAATCACTCTTCTACCACAAAAATTGACCGAGTTATGACGTTTTGAAAAATCAAGATTTTGAAGGTTTTCGCATACAGTCCCTTAAGCGATTTCTCGATGACGTCATGAAACAATGCAAAATCTTGATTTTTCAAAACGTCATAACTCGGTCAATTTTTGTGGTAGAAGAGTGATTTTTTTTTAGTTTTAAACGTTACAGTGTCAAGAATGTTTTACTAAATATGATTGATAGGACTGGGGGGCTGTATAAAAATTTAAATTTCGTAACTCTTTCAAAATTTGATTTTTTGAAAAACATTGAATAGACCCAAAATTGCTTTCAAAATTTGGAGATTTTTTCCTAAATAAACTATATGCTTACCTCTAACGGTTTAGAAATTAGCTATTGGTCCACGATTGGAGTGGACACCCTGTATATAATTTGTCAAACTTGGCATTTTGGAGAAAAAATGCTAACTTTGAGATTTAATATCTGAAAAGGGACTGAATGAAAATCTACAAAAATTTAACTGGATAACCTTCTTATAGTAGTAAATATGTAGCAAAAATGTTATGAGTGATATCGTTCTAGTTTTAGAGATATGGAGTCTCGAAGTTGGCTGAAAAATCGCATTTATTTTGACGCCAAGAAATCATCATATAAAGCAAAATTTATTATTCTCATAATATTAGATAAGTTTTTTGTGGTATAAACTAACCTTTTTACAAAACACATTATATTTAAATTTATTTTCCATTTACAGAAAAAAATAATTTAGATATTATGCGTATTACAAATGTTTTTTTTTTCTACGTGTTAGTTATAAAAACATGATTTTCCACTTTAAAGCTGGGTTTTCACGGTCTTTATACATCTAGTGAGCAAAAAACAATTATAGTTTTAACTATCCTAAAACTCTTCATTCATTTTTAAAAGTTTAAAACGTTAAAACCCCCTACAGTACCAAAAAGTCGCTCAAAATACGAATTTAAGCTCTAGATTCTACTATTTTCCGTGAGACTGCCTCTGTATAACAGCAGAAAATGGCAGATGTATTCTGGCGGAAAAGGGTAGGATCTCGATAAGTGTTTCCCAACCTTTTAAAGCTCATCACCCCCTTCAAGATGCTAACTGACACCTATCGCTCCCCCCCCCTCTTTTTTTTCTTCCTCGAAAAAACTATAATTTGGAGCAAGTGAACATCTATAATATTAAAAATATAAGTACCTTACTTTAATTTGAAGTAAAATGTCGCAATAAAGATATTACGACTAATCATTTTTGTACTAAAAATATTAATTAATAATTAAAATACCTTTTTTTTTTATTCACAAAGCGAACTGATATAATCATTTGAAGGGAAACAGTTAACTAAGTTCATTGGCGTACTTATCAAAAAACAGAAGTACATTTTTCAAGAAATTATTTTCCTTTCTACGCTAGAATCTGGGTAGTTAAAACCATTGAAACTAAAAATTGGAAGGAAAATAAATTAAAAATCTGAAAATTCATAAAATTGACAATGAATGATAAAATACTCCCTAAGGTTAATCCGAGGTGCAAAGAGGAAGTGCTTGAACTTCAATTTGTCTCTTTCTTAACGTGTGATTAATTGTCTGAACCCTGAACAAGCGGTTTCGTACATGTTCACAATTTCTGTTTTCATTACCCTTTTTTTACTGCTATTTTCTCTTCTAAATACCCATTGCTCACCTATGGCCCCTTAAGAATTTACCGCTCCTTTGGGGATGGTCGCCCCCAGGTTCAGGTTGGGAGTCACTGCTCTGGAGTTTAAATTTGGATTTTGAGCAACTTTTCGGTGCTGTAGGGGGGGGTTTAACACTTTAAACTTTTTTAAATGAATGAGGAGTTGTAGGTTAGATTAAAACTATAATTGTTCTTTGCTTACTAGATGTATAAAGACCGTGAAAACCCAGCTTTAAAGTGGAAAATCATGTTTTTATAACTAACACGTAGAAAAAAAGCACTTTTAAAAGCATAGTATCTAAATTTTTTCTTTCTGTAAAAGGAAAGTAAATTTGAATATTATATGTTTTTGTAAAAGGGTTAGTTTATGCCACAAAAAACTCATCTAATATAATGAGAATAATAAATTTTGCAATATATGATGATTTCTTGGCGTCAAAATAAATGCGATTTTTCAGCCAACTTCGAGGCTCCATCTCTCTAAAACTAGAACGATATCACTCATAACATTTTTGCTACATATTTACTACTATAAGAAGGTTATCCAGTTAAATTTTTGTAGATTTTCATTCAGTCCCTTTTCAGATATTAAATCTCAAAGTTAGCATTTTTTCTCCAAAATGCCAAGTTTGACAAATTATATTTAAAAAATGATTGTCTTCAAATGTTTCATACTACTTCTGAGAATAGTCCTACGAGATATCTATTCAAGGGGAAAAAAATAAGGGTGAGTCTTAATTCCTTCTACTAATATTTGTATGCCAAAAATGTAAAATTTCACACAAAAAATCTTATTTTTAAGCTAATTTCAAACAAATTTGTTACTAATTATCAGAAAAATAACTAGTATAGAAATTTAGATTATTTTCTGCTCAATTAAGTGCTTTTTAAATCATTTTGATATATTTATAAATAAAAAAGTGATAAGCATCTTCAAAAAGTAAGAATGCTTTTTGAATGAGCATTTTCTCTTTTCATGAAAAGTCGCTTCCGCAGCTACTGAAAAGTGGTTGCTAAAAAAAAAATTCTGAAGGTTTAAAATTTTTTAAACCATTGTTTCATGCTCCCAATATAACAGTTAATCAACAGGCAAAAAGTTTTAAAAATCAAAAATAGTGAGCAACATGGTCTGTATGATCTCACATGGATTGACCCACTCGTTTATTTATATTATTGCTTCCCTTACAATTATCGCTTATTATGGTTATGCTCGTTTTTCACTCAAGCTTGGATTTGATTCAATTCAATATTCCGCCAGCTCAGGTGGGATCAGTTTACAAGTTTTTGGGCTCAGGTTCTCAAAAATGAGCCCAAACTCCTCTTCACAAGGAATAATTTGAATTACTCTTCCAATGTAAGCATTCTTAAAACAAAATAATGAAGCTGGTATGCATAAATTACGATAAAATACAAAAATGCATCAATAAAGACAGCAAGAAAAATCACCTCTGTAATTCTTAGCTTATGTTCCATTTCATTCATCTTTTGTAAACGAAATTCATTCAATTTCTCCAATTCCAGAATTTTTTCCCTTAGTTCATCTAAAATACAATCTTATAAGAATTTCAATTACAGAATAAAAATATAAATGGCAAAAAAAAATGTGAATACCAATTACCTATATCATGGGTTAATTTCTGTAATTTTATGTTTTTATCATCATTGTCATTGACAAGATTCTTTATTTCATTTTTTCTAACTCTAAGAATTTCACATAATGATTCTTCCTATTTAAAAAAGATGCAACAAATTAAAAGAGCTCTGAAGAAAAAAAAAAAGTAGTACAAGTAAACTAAAGGAAAGTGAAGAAAAATTGCGATATAAGATTGCAAATTTAGCCAAAGACTGCAATTGTGCAACTGCTTTATTTCTTAGTAGCTGCGTGGCCTGAGTTTTCACGGTCTACCTTCAGAATAAAAGTTATGTCAAGTGACGCGTGCATGAAAATTCAGATTTGATTCAAGTCGATATTTTGCCGGCATGCAGTACGAAAAATTAATCAATTGTAAAAAAAAATTCAAATTCTCCCGTTTCAAAAAAAGTCTAAAAGCAAAAGCAAGAACTTTTTTGATACATACTCAAAAAAAAAAAAAATTGCCCCCACCCTTTTCTTCTCAATGATTTCTTTCACGTTATTCAATTTCTTTCACGCTTGAGCTGACGACTTTAAATTAAATTTAAAATTTATTTTCACAAACTTAAAAACAACTGTATCTTTTTTGGGGCAAAGATATTGAATTAATTTTCAATACTATGAAAAGGAAATCTTCTTGAAAAATTGGAAGGAAAGACCAAAATCGAGAAGATCCGATCATTTTTTCAGGTAGTAAGAGCCATTTTAAGCCATTTTTGAGTCCTTAAATTAAAATTCGCATATTTTGGTGCTATTTTGAAGTTTGAAAAAACACCTACGATCCATCACGGGAGTTCAGGTACCTCTTTGCCAAATTTGATCGAGATCTGACATAAACTGAGGATTTGTATAAGGAACATACATGTGCACACACGTACATATTCTGTTTCATTTAAATGGATAAGTAAATTAGTTATTGAAGAAACTCTAAATTTATCTAAGTAAACATTACATTTCACGCTAATTTTGGTGACTTTGACAACAAAAAAACACACGCATAAACAACCCAAATTTAAAATTTGGCTTAAAATATAAATTACGGATATTAAATGAAAGTATTCATCCACAAATAACTAGGAAGTGAGACTTTTTATCATAGGCAAAAACTTCATCATTCATAGAAGTTGTAAACAAAATAAATAAATTACAGCATGTATGATTCATTTATTTCTTACTTATGCAACAGCATATATGTGTGAGGAGCGGGGGGGGGGGGGGCGGCATCAATCCTGAAACATTTCCCCAGACCATCCCTATAATATTACAAGAGATCGATCAAACTGTTTTTCTAAGATTTCAATTCAGAAAATTTTACAATGATAGCCCCCAACTTCAGTCGTTCTTTTAATGCTAACAAAGAGCCAAACACTGTTTTTGGTATTCATCTTTCCTGCAAATAAAGAATTTCTTGGTTTACATTTAATAAATTAACACCCCCCCCCCCGAAAAATCCCTTAATACATGGACCTGAAGAGACAAAACACTAAGGGTGAGAGTTTCAAGTTTTTGCACCTCACTTAAGAAAAACTTAAAGGTTCAGCACTTTGGGGGGAGAGGGAGTTAAAAACGCCATCAATGCTGTAAGGGGAATCTTGGTTATGCCCATACATATAGATTTTCGGTATTAAAAGCATAGTTAAAGTTCAATTCCATTCAAAGAGTAGACAACAAAAGAAGTCCTTTTGTTGTTTATACCTTGCTTGCAGCTTCTGTAATGGTTTGCTCCAAAGTTTCTTTCAGGGTCATAGACTTGTTGATTTCTGATGCCACTAAGAATCATATGAACATAATAAATGTTAATTGGATAATACCTATATTCCCTACTGTGACTTAAAATATATATTATACAAAATACATACATGACAAGAAATTTAAATAACATATTTTTTTTTTTTTTTGAGTTGAATGAGTAGTAAGTGAATAATAAATTTATAATCAAGCACTTGAAACAAATTTAATAAGATACAGTGAAAAGAAAATTAATTTTTTAAAGCTATTCTTTTTGCCTTAATTACAATACTAAAAGAGCTTGATTTAAAAATGGGGCATAAAAAAAAATATTGCAATAAAATATGCACATACAGGGAGGTTCAAAACACTTGGGAAATACTGTCAGCATTTTCAAGAGACAAGTTCTTTCAATCTTTTCAGTAAGAAAGAACATGTTCAAAAAACATTCAACTTAACACTCTGGGGTGGGCACGACTCCCCGCCCCCCACCCCCAGTTGTGCCGCAGTTCAAAAGTAATTTTTTATTTTCCTCACATTTAAATCAAAATAGCAGCAAAATAGTGGAATTTTCAATACTTTAAAAAAAGCTGGAATATCTCTACTAATAATAAAGCTGGAGGTTTGTCTTTCTTTCTTTCCTTCTGTCTGTCTGTTACGCGCATAGCGCCAAAACCGTTCGGTCGATTTTCATGCCACTTGGTACAAAATTAGTTTGTAGCATGTGTTTTGCACCCCGAAGCGATTTTTCAAAAATTCCATTTCTTTCTTTTTCTATTCGAATTCTTAGCAGAAATTCAATAAAATAGGGAAGAAATATTTCACACACATTTTCAAGTCTTATGTCATTCAAAAGCTTGAAATTTTCTGCGTAAAATGAAGTTTTTTCGAAGTTTCTACGATCATCAGGAGAGCTGTAACAATTGTTTTTAGAATCCCGGAATTCAAGGCTTACCTTCAGTAAAGCAAGCCAAACGATTCTAAAATGGTTTTGCTCAAGAATAAAATTTGTTTGAAAAGAGAGATGAAATGAATTATTTTATCAACGGAAATCAACTTTTCATGTTGTTACCATGGTTACGTGTTCATACTTATTTTTGTTTCGTTATTTTTCCAGCGTTGCCAGACGTAGTATTTTTGATACTACGGTAGAATTTTTTCGCCCCAAATAAGGAGCGTAGTATTTTTCTAGCAACCCTGTTTCCAATATACTAATGACTTAATTAAAAGATTTGGCGGATTTTTTTTTCATTTTCATAGATTTTGCATTTCAGCAACATTGATTTTGGCAACGTTTGGAAACAGTAGTATTTAGTAATATTTTTTTTAGAGGAGGCATAGTATTTTTTTTTTGTTTCAATTCTCTGGCAACCCTGTCTTTTTCCCGGTAAAAATGCTTTGGGACCTTATTTGGCGCGTTTTCGAAACGTCACCAACTGGCACGTTTTTGCGTGTCTCGCGGAATTGAAAGCTCCGAGAGAAACTATGCAAAATAGCCAGGGTTACCATGCTTGGTGCACCTATCGCCCATTTAGCGAGAAAAGGGTACCTAAAGCACAGATTAATCAAATATCGTATCAATTGCGTTATTGCATCGTTCTTTTTTAAATGTTTCATTTCGGAAAATGTATTGTTTTGTTTTTAAAGCTAGGAAATAGAACTTTCTTCCTCTTTTAAACTTTGGTAAGATTTCTGTTGGTTTCTGTGAGCAACAAAATTGTTCTTATTTTCTCTTTTGTCTTATTTTTGTGCATCTCCCCTTGGGGTTGCATTCGAATATTCCAAGGGGGTGTTTTTCCCCTTTTATGGAGTAAATCAGTGTTCATTTCAATGCAGACAAAAGTGATAGGAATTGGCGCGACCACTTGGCAATATATCGCCAAGCTTTTAATCGCCAAGTATTTGCCGCCAATTTGGCGACATATCGCCAAGGTGGCGAAAAAAATTGTTTTCTTTTTTTTATTTGGACTCAATTTGGCGCTATTGGCGATATTTTGCGAAAAATCCACTGAATTATGTTAAAATCGGCGATATTTAGGAGATTAATCATTGTAAAACTTTTTTTTGCATTGTTTCGTGGCAAACTAGGGATATAAATGTTTGAACTGTTATCTTGCTCACTCCAAGCACTATTTTAGCACTTAAGGCATCTACTAAGAAATTTACACGTAAAATTAAGTAGCGTGGGGTCCATACCAGATTTTTATATCATACTTTGAAGGAATTATAGTTGAATTACAACTAAAATAGAGCATTTTTTCTGCTATATCAATTATTTTACAAATGAACTTTTAATTTTATACCACGGGCAAAGCCGTGCGGGTACCGCTAGTGTCTAATATTTATTTCAAGCATTTAAAGTATCAGTATCTCTTTCTTACTGTATGTAATCTTGACAGCATTTGAAAAGTGAGTTTCAAATAAGTTTTAGAAGTAAATTATGTACAATAAAATATAATTTTCAATGAGAAAATATGCATCCTAATGTCATAAGGATAAATATAAATGGAAAAGCTTTAATACATTCAAAATAGGATTTTATACATCTTCATTAACGCAAGTTCAAAAATGATCCATTTTTACTACAATAAATATATCACATTACTTACAGGCACTGTTCAAATAGGATATTTTATCAGCATTTTCATTACATAAGTTTCGAAATTTGATTTTCACATCCTGTGAGTTTAAATAAAAAAATCCATTAACATTAAATTGCAACTCTCTTATCTCTATCTTAAAAAAGTAAAAGCAAAAGTCAAGAAATGGAAAAAAAAAGGTTACAAAAATAATTGTAACTTTTAATGTTACAATTTTATATTCATACAAAAACAAGTACATTTTTCAACACTGACAAATTCAAATTCCAAAGTTTAAAAAAATTACAAGGACAGTTCAAGGACAGTTTTAAAACATTCAATTTCGACAAAGCTACATATTTTACACAAGAAAAATCAAGTAATAAATTTAAATCAACTATTTCTAAAATTGCCTTTAAATGCACAATCATTTTCCAGTTTCCTACTTCAGAGCAGTCAACAACCAGGAAAAATAAGGAATTTCCTGATTCTGGCAATTTTTGAAAATTCCATATAGCACATGTACTTTTTCAATACAATGAAAATGGAAAACTTAATACTAAAATAAACTTTGAATAAAAATTTATAAGCATATGTTCGTGAAGGAAATGAAGAAAAGAAAGAAAAAGTCTAGAGAGTTGCAATAAATGCAATACACCGCCAACTCGGTTATTCCATTCAAGGACTTATATCTAGTGAGTTGGTTTTTCAGTTGGTTTTCGTACAACTACCAACTGAATTCGCCAATACTGACCATTAAAATGACGGATAAGACTGCACTCTAAGCTACTTTTCTTATGGAACATAGTTGAGTTATGACGTTTTAAACAATTGATTTAGAAAACAAGAAGTTCTGTCAAGAACTAAACGAGCCTACTTTCCCGTACATCGACATTGGCATTCTCGCATCTGATCATTATTCTCTTGATTATTTGAGACTTAAAATTATGTCAAACATAGTACCTTTTTAGCACTTAGAGCTGATTTCGAAAAGCAAAATATACCCCTTTCATCAGATGAAGTAGACACGTAAAAAGTAATTAACGAATAAATAAAGTTTTGTCGCACCTTTTAAAGAGTGTAACTGTTCCTCCGTAGAAAAAATCCTCATCGTTTTCAAAAAAAAAAAAAATAATAATAATAATAATAATAAAATAAATAAATAAATAAATAAAAGTACAAAGAGCATCAAAACACATTTTATCAAAGAAAGAAAAAAAAAAGAAAAAAAAAAAAACTCGTCCTATAATAAAATGTCCCGAGTTTCACTTTTAATCTGTTGCCAGTTGTTAAATATAAATAAAGAATAAAATGTTCTCGTGAATGAAAAATTTTTGTTACAAAAAAAACATAGTCTGCCAAAAAAAAAATAATAATAATAAATAAAATAAAACAAATTTATAAATAAACAAAAAATCGTCTGCACAGTCAGTAATTTTTTTCTGAGTCTGCATTTCCGCCATGTTTGCGGAGTCGGAGTCGGAATCAGAGTCCTCACAGAAGATTACTCAGAAAAGTACGTTACAAACATTATTTATCAAAACCATTTTCTTACAAAGTTAGTTTGAAGGAAATCCGACTTTAAGTTCAGGATCAACATTCAACTTAAATTCCCCGTAGACGCTAATGTTAATTTTTTTTTCTGAACGGTTCAATATTGAACGAAAAATGGTTCAAATCAAAAAGCGAAATATGGGAATGCATGGGAAGCCTCTCCGAGATCTTTCAAACAAAAAAAAGTTTATTCCATTCGGATGGTTCACTCAAAAGTTATTAGGTGGGGAAAGGTTGCTTGAACAGTTCAATGTTGAACGAAAAAGTGTTCAAATTGAAAATTTTAATACGGTAATGAAGTATCCTTGCTGAGATCCTTCGAACAAAAAAAAGTTTATTTAAATCGGACTGTTCACTCAAAAGATATTAGGGGTGACAGCTTGATTGAGCGGTTCAATGTTGAACGAAAAATTGTTCAAATCGAAAATGTAGATACGGGAATGAAGTATCCTTGAAAAGATCTTTCGAACAAAAAAAAGTTTGTTCAAATCGGATTGTTCACTCAAAAGTTAGCATCGCGGGACCGGTTGTTTGAACGGTTCAAAGTTGAACCAAAAATTGTCGAAATCAAAAAATCAAATATAGGAATGAGCTGCACTCGCTGAGATCTTTCGAACAAAAAAAAAAATTATTCCATTTGGACAGTTCACTCAAAAGTTATTAGGTGGAGAAAGGTTGCTTAAACGGTTCAATGTTGAACCAAAAGTGTTCAAATTGAAAATTTAAATACGGTAATAAAGTATCCTTGCCGAGATGCTTCAAACAATAAAAAGTTTGTTTAAATCGGACTGTTCATTCAAAAGTTATTAGGGGTGACAGCTTGATTGAGCGGTTCAATGTTGAACGAAAAATTGTTCAAATCTGAAATGTAAATACGGGAATGAAGTACCCTTGAAAAGTTCTTTCCAACAAAAAAAAAGTTTGTTCAAATCGGGCTGTCCATTAAAAAGTTAGTATCGCGGGACCGGTTTTTTGAACGGCTCTAGGTTGAACCAAAAATTGTTCAAATCAAAAAATCAAATATGGGAATGAGCTGTACTCGCCGAGATCTTTCCAACAAAAAAAGTTTGTCCAAATCGGAATGTTCATTCAAAAGTTATTAGGGGGGGACAGACAGACCGACAGACCGACCGACCGACCGACCGACGCACAAATTCCCCATCTCAATACCCTACTTTCAAATTTTTAATTTTTCGATATTCATTTTACCTTTTTATTTTTTTAACTTGGCGATATTTTTTGGACTTGGCGATATTTTTTGGACTTGGCGATATTTTTTTAACTTGGCGATATTTTTTAGATGCATTAACCCTTTGAGTGGCCACGACGTAAAACTCCACTTTCAGACATTTCACTGGGTGAATTTAATGAACAAAATTTTGGAAAAAATTACTAATGAAATTATTAACTTAATTATTCAACTCAAGTTGAATTTAAAATATATAACTTAATTACTTGGAGGAAAAAACAAGAATTATTAAGTGTGCCTGAAGTTTAATACATGGCGCTTAAAGGGTTAAGCTGCTTTTAATACTTTTTTCGTCTTTCTTTTATTTTTAACGGGAAAGTAGGCTAAAAAGGGAGCACATTTAAAAAATAAAATCCATCTTCATATCTACAAATCTTGACTTTCCTTTCAATACAAAAAAAAAAATGATATTTAATCAATCTTAATCAAAAAAATTTTTATACTTGCAGTTAATTAAAATTCATTGTCATAAGTTACATTATGAATGAATTTTTTTGAAATATAGGCTTTCTTTAGATATCACTAGGCAATAAATATGTAATTGGGGCAATTTATGAAGACCTCCTATTCCTGCAATTTTTGCAGACATCTATATTTTCTGATTTATGAGCAGAAAAGCAGCAACATTCAGTTTTCATGATTTTAAACAGTATATATTCAGCTACTTTTACTCTTGATTTAGCCAGAACTTAGAAAACAGGAGTTAATAATTTCAGCACAATATTTTACTCATAGGAAAACAGATTTGCCTTTTTTTGAAAATGGCTGTCAGTAAAATATTTATGTAAACACCATTATCTCACAAGATTTAAAGTCTGTTTGAATCAAATTAAGATTACAGAGAAATAAGAGTGGTGTATTTGAGTATTGATAAGAAAGTCAAAATTTTAGGAAAAGCTAACAATAAAGAAAAACAAAATCCAGAAATTTAACAACCCTTTAGCACTTTTTTACATTTTCTGCATTATTTTACAATCCAAAGTCCTTGATTTTAAAGCGCTATCCACATCCAAAACACTTTTTATTTTTGGACCACTTTTACTTTGTAAAATCATTAACCTTCAAGATCAATACTAATTTGACACTTTTGAGTAGGTGTGGCAAAATGACGAACACACAAGTTACAACATATAAAATATGAAAGGATCTTAAAATCAAGGCAAGCACAAAAGTAATTAGTAAGCCCTAAGAGTATGATTAGATATAAGACAGAAATGTGCGAGTTTCAGAGTCGGATGCAATTGGATTTCGACATGCAAAAGAAAACGGAAATTGACCCATAAAAACAACTCAATTAACATGCATATTTTAATTAATACATTAAAGTTAAGAAGTATGCAATGGGATTATTTTTTCACTCATTTTCTAGGACTTTTCAAGAAGGAATCAGAAAAATCAGTACATTCAATATTTTTCTAGGACTTATCAGAAAATTAAGTACTTTTCCAGAGCCCCTATTTGGCAAAATATAACTCAAGGACTTTTCAAGGATTCTCAAGACTGTGAGCACCTATTCTAATTGGTTTCTTGAAATTAGAGAGTTATTTCTTCTAGAGATATTCATTATCTCAACAACCATGATCAATCTATTTGAAATTTAATATTATATTAATTTTTAATTAAAAAACAAACTAATATAGATTTTTAAATTTTACTTAAGTTAATACTGGCACAAATAAAAAAAAATAGATCAGAAATTAAATTCCATAAACTAACAGTGTGTTATATTTAAGGCTGAGAATAACATACAAACACATTAATACCTCAATAGCTTTCAATGTTTTGGAATTAGTAGCTTTAAAATCTTCTTCAATGGTATTACCTACATGTTCAAAGAAATGTTATGTTAAATGAAATGTTAAGTGGATTAGTATTAAACAGTAAAAAAAATGGAAATATTAAAGAATAACTACTTACGGTATTGGATGTGGACCTGTACAGCATCATGTTGTTTCTTTAAAGCTAAACACAATGCTCTAGCTGAATGAAGCCTATAAAACAAAATAACATTTTTAAAAAAACAGAAAAAAACAAGACCAAATCAATAAGTTCTTTCCAAAAAATATTAACTTTAAAAAGTCAGAACGTGGAATCTATAAAGTTAAAATATCTTTGGAATCAAAACAGATTACATAAATACTTTAAAACCTAACCTATACAGTTGTCAAGTAATGAGAAAATTTTCTAATATTCTTTATCACTTTTCCTATCTCCCCCCCTCCCCCCTCCCACAAAAAAGAGCAAAACATATTTAAAAAATGCTTCATTTGCACAACAGATTGATTTTTTACATGTCAAGAAAAGTAAAATTAAATAAACAAGAAAGAAAAGATAATATCAGGAAGATCAATATTGCAAGACATGTGCAAAATATATTTTTCAGCCTTTTTTCCCATAAAACTGTTTAAAAAAATGAATAAAAAACATGAAAACCCTAATGAATTACTAAAAAAAACATTATTATTATCAGAAAATAGTTAAATAAATTAAAAAATAAAAAATCAAAAAAGTAAGGTATATATTGGGACAGGGAAATGTGTATCTGCCAGTCTGTCCCATGAAATAGTTGGGTTCGGAGAAACATGTTTTTGCTCCATAGGCCTTGGTGTGAAAATTATACGATGAAATATTTCATCCTTTATTTTAAAAATATTTCATTGTGCTTTTAACAGGTAAAAAAGCTAAACATGAGAAATTTTAGGCATGCATAAACCCTGAACTGAAAAGTAGATTTCATTTCAACAAACAATAGGCAAGCCAAATTTCGGCCCAGAATGTGCACAAAAAAAAAGTAATTTAATTTGATATTCTTAGAAGCATTTTAAAAACAATTCAAACAAACTTAACATTAAATACTATTGGAAAATTTGAAGTGCATATAAATCTGGAATTAAAGCCTCCAAATCTCTGGAGATTGTCTGCTGCGCAACAAAGGTTTTGCCTTTCAGGTTTCGTACCTTCTCACATTGGTAGGGTCTCGACTTTAAACGGTTCATATCACACCGCATTGGATGACTGACTTCAGGTTACTGTTTAATTGCCAAATTGCCACCCTAAAACTTGGTAAGAAATCTATAGATTCTCTGATGACGTTTCGTACCCACACCCCATGCTTTGCTGACTCCGGTCATTATTACAGCCATCAAATAACCAAGACGAAATTCAGAAAATCAGTTATATTCCATTGTTCCCTGACACTGTTTAATGCAAGCTGTGAGACCAATTTCCATTCTACAGTACAGGAACTATCCTACTTCATGTCGTAGGGGTATTACTTGGTTCAACACTACTGCGCCAATCGGAATGATCTGTTAAAGTTGCCTTATTGCTTGCGGCCAATAATTGTGGAACAACCATATATGTTTATATGCTTAGATATTGTAAAAAAGATAAAATATGAGTTTTTTACTCAACTATAACGTACACCTTTTAAAGGCAATATCTATTTATTCTTATGAGCCACTGAACAATTTATTATTATTAATATATATATCTATATATTTTTTCAAACATCATACTCGATTAACAGACATTCTATACAAAATAATTTTAAAAATTATAATGAAAAAAGCTTACTGCTGTGAAACTAAATTTCTTTGTTGCATTTCATTACTGAGCTGTAGACTTAAATTTTCATTTTGCATTTGAAGGTCCACTTTGACTTTTCTAAACGATTCTATGAGCTGATTTAATTCTTCTATTTTTTTGTTCTGAAAATATTAATAGAAACAAAACAAAATAATAATAATAACAACAACATCATAAAATAAAGCAAAAATCTGAATAAATTTTATATAAATAAAAGTTACAGCCTGATATTTTTTACGGTGATCTCGGAAGCTTTTGCGCTTGCCTCAGGTATCTACTGATTATGTCCACATCTAATATCTTTAAACGAGCAATTCTTGTATATATATATATATTTATTTATTTATTTATTTATTTTTCGGATCTCGAAAACGGCTCTAACGATTTCGATAAAATTTTGTATTTAGATAGAGTTTTGGTTTCTGAGTTCATCTACGTCGGCGTTTTTTCTGTAAAAACGCGAGTTTTCACAAAAAACCCCGTTTTTTTTTGTGCCTTCATTGAAAGTTTGAGAAGCTTTCTTTTCGCCATTTTCATTATAATTTCTCTCATTGTTACTGTTGCATAGCAACGACGTTTTGTTATAACAAATGGATTTCATTTTTAATCACATCAGCGCGAGTTTAAATTTTATAGTATTTGGCAACGTTAAACTCTTATTGTTTCTGAAATGGAAAGCAAGGCTTCACTAGATAGTGGGAGTATACAGGCTGTTTCATTTATTCAAAAGTCATGGGATAAAAGCAGTGGGAATTGTCCAGCGACATGTATTGAATTTTATAGTAACTTACATTCTTTAAAAATCAGATTTCTTTACTTCTTAAGTACGATTTCAAAATTGAATCTAAGGCAGGAATTCAAGTGAAACACGGACGATCGCAATTCACCAATGCAATCGCAAATTCCCAAATTTGGATACGTTTCAATTGCTACGAGATGCGATTCTAATGTAATTCGACTTCCAGTAGCGATTGCAATTTGCGATTGCAATGGAGTTTCACTTGAATTCGGCCCTAAAAGTGTTATAGTTAGTTTTAAAATACTTTTTTTCCTCCTCAAGAGTGTTTAGTAAGATATTTCAGGTAAAAGATCAATAAATATGAAACTGAATTTTCTTAAAAT
Source organism: Uloborus plumipes (assembly GCA_038373865.1). NCBI lineage: Eukaryota > Metazoa > Arthropoda > Arachnida > Araneae > Uloboridae > Uloborus > Uloborus plumipes. The sequence goes on from JAXGGA010000913.1 coordinate 141,253, forward strand.
ATTAAGTTTCGAAACAAATTTACATCTAATATCTTTAAACGAGCAATTCTTGTAAAGTTTTGGTTTTTGAGTTCATCTACATCGGCGTTTTTTCCGTAAAAACACGAGTTTTCACAAAAAACCCCGTTTTTTGTGCCTTCATTAAAAATTTGACGAGCTTTCTTTCGCCATTTTCTATATGATTACTCTTATTGTTACTGTTTCATAGCAACCATGTTTTATTATAACAATGGATTTCATATTTAATCACATTAGCGCTAATTTAAATTTTTATGGTATTTGGCGAACGAGTTTTGGCAACACGTTAGAATTATTATTGTTTTTGAAATTTAAAAGAGATCGATCAAAGTAAAGTTGGAATTGGGTGTGGGCCGCGGTAGTCCGATCGGTAAATCGTCGGACTCGTAACCGGAGGGTCCCGGGCCGATCATATAAAGGAAGCCCAGCCGATCAAAGATCCACCGTCTTCATTAATGGTGGCTGGGGGACGTTAAAAATGTTCGTGGTCATAAAATCCTCCAAGTGAAACAATACCTCTGGGGGATGCTGGGCCAAGGGTTTGCTCGGCCCTTGATCTTGATTCAAAAATGAACAGAGCGCTCTTCAGGGCCCCCTCTCGGTTAAACCACGTGTTGTGTTATGTGCGGGGGGTAATAGACCTTAACGGGGGGAACCTTGGCGTGTGAAGTGAAGTGAAAGTCAAAACCAACTGGAACCAAATGCGTACTGGAGAACAGGGACTCTGCATTCATTCTCATCAACCCCTCCCGCGCCTTCGGCACCAAATGAAATGAAATTGGGTGTGATTTTACAGGTACTAATGGTGATAAGAGAGATAAGGAATGTGAGGCGATTTAACTTTGTTTTGTTTCGTTTTTCATTGGGTTTGTTTATTTTACATTAGTTTGCCTTGATGATTTTTCCTTTTTTAATTTATTTCCCTTCTTTATCAGTTCTAGCGGATTAAGCAGAAATGCTACCATAGTGCATTTTCTTTATCAAGCTGTCACCCCTTTTTGAAATAAAACTGTTCAATGGTGCTAGGCGCGCCATTCGAGGTTGGACAGTAGTATGCAAATTTATTGGCTATTCTTCAATACTTGAGATTCATGGAAAGGATTTGGGAATATAGTTACTGGCCACTTAAGCGACTACATGGCTAGATATGCTTCAGTTTGAGTTAAAAATAAAATAGTTTCACATAAAATTACATTTTATGATAGAATATGAATCAGGGTTTGAAAGAACCCGGGAAAAAGCCCAACCCACCTGAATTTTTGATTTAATATCCAGGTTTTCCCGGTTTATTTTAAACTTCTTCATTTTCTATAAATCAAGTCACAGTAATTATCAAGTCACTAAATAAATCTTGTAAATAATAAATATGGGAATAAAACTAGTTAGGAATCAATGGTTAAGTTAAAGGAATAAGGTGCAGGAATCACACAGGTTGAATACTATACTCGTTTACTTTAAAATAGGGGTATCAAGTTTAGAAATTTTGCATCGTCTCTCTGGAAACTTAACGAAAGAAAACAGCTCCACTCTTTTTTTTTATGCACTGCTGTTGAGACACTTCATTTATTTGATGTTTATCGAATAAGGCTTATGCTTTTATTTATATCCTCACGTCTCAGCTCTTTCTCAACGTTTCAAACAAATCTAGTCATACATTAATCAGGGGTCTGTCCAGGATTTTTTACAGGGTCCGTTTTTTGTGAAAAACTAAATAATTTTGTGAAACATTTTTGAGAATTTTTTTTTTTTTTAATTTCTGAAAAAATAAAAATAAATTTCATTTATTTTCCTCTTAAAACAGCGTATTAAACATCAAAAATGCGAAAAATCCGATTCTTGTAGCGGATGCAAATAAATTGCAATTTTCAAAATGATGGCATCAAAAGCATAAAAACGGCAGATAAACCAGTTCATTTTGGTAAAAAATTGCATTTTAAAGGTCCATGATGAACATATTAATAATTTCTGTTAACACAATTAATGCAAGAATAAAATGAAACGATCCATTCAGTGTTTAATATTTAGACTCATAAAAAAGCAGTTAATTTTGCTTTCAAACTTTAAAATAAAGATTTAAACAAAAAATAAAACGAATTTTCATTTATTGCGTCCTAATAAAGAGTAATTAGCTGGAAAAATAAGTAAAATTTGACTTTCATGTTGGATGCAGAGATGGCATTTTTCAAAATGAAAATCATAAGTATAAATACGGTAAATAAAATAATTTATTAAAGTCAAATATTTCATCCGGTTTATCTGATGAATATCTTTTATAATCACCGACATATTCGCCAAAAATTCGGAGGAAAAAATACTAAAGTAGGGAGACATTCATTTCATTTCATTTCACACTCCAGGGTTCCCCGTACCTACCACAGCTTCGTGGTTTAACCGGGATAGGGCCCTGAAAAGCGCTCTGTTCTTAATTTTGAACCAGAACCTAGGGTCGAGCAAACTCTAGGCCCAGCACCCCCAGAGTGATCGTTTCACTTGGAGGACTTTGTGACCACGACATTTTTAACGCCTCCCAGCCACCATTAATCAAGACGGTGGATCTTTGATCGGCTGGGATCGAACCTGGGTCCCTCCTGACACGAGTCTGATGCCTTACCGATCGGCGGGCCACCACGACTCAAGTAGGAAGACATAGCAAAACAGACAATACCGAACTTCCAATATTAACAGAGGAAAAATACATTAATTATTAATGAAGATAACCAAAACACCACCCTTGCAGGCATCAAAAAATAATAATAATTTTTCGGCCAAAATAAGGTCAAAAGGTCGCACCAAAGACGTCAGATGGCGATAATTTTAAATAGCCCGTCACTCTATCAGAAGCAATCCCATTTTTTCTCAAACCTTAGCTATCTGTTTGCAGTTCTAAGTTCATTGCAATTATTGCTACTAAGATAGTTGCAGTTATTATTAATTCTTTTTTGTTTAAATCAAGAGCAGGGAGAAAAATCCTTACTTTGCATTTCCAGAGAAATCTATAACAGCAACATCGCAGCAAGCCATTTTGATTTGCATATGATAAAAAAAACAAGCAGAACTATTAAAGCAAAACGACTACCTTTTTTAAGTTGTTAATTTCTTTAAAAGAAGCAGAAGCATAGCACACAGGAAGTGAGGCTACTTTTTTTTTTTTTCGCAAAAGTGCCGAATAAGAGATTCCCTTCTTTAACTTCAGAAAAGGACAAAAAATTATGGGCTTTTACACAGAAATATACTATGATTTCAGATTTGCTTCTTGAATGGATAATGGATGAAATGTACGTTTTGTTTGATCAGCTTTTTGTGAAGGGTCCGTTTTACTTGATCGTATTTTTGTGATGGGTCCGTTTTGCTCGATCGTACTTTTGTGAAGGGTCCGTTTTACTTGATCGTATTTTTGTGAAGGGTCCGTTAACGGACCCGAATTTCCTCTGGCCAGACCCCTGTTAATACAGCAAAAATTTCTAAGAAAATGTTGTGCTTCATAAATGTTGATTTTTCAACAGAATAATAGTTTATGCACAAAGCAATGTTAACCGTTTGCATTTAACCATTGTTGCAAAAGTTAAGTGGGGAAAAAGTCGAGAGCGCTGTAACTATGACAACCACCAGGGGAAAAGTGCGGAGAGTGGGAAGTTAATTTTACTTTGAGCCGCCTCCTCTCGTTACACAGGGTATAATTTCGTGTGATTACTGTAAAGTACCTTTTCATTTGGTAAACCGTGTTTTACGCAGCTGTTTGCTGATTGCAGTATTTATCAAAGGATTTTTCTCAGCAATGGAAAAAGGGAAATAATAAATGAAAAACAGATAGATTGTAATAAAAATTGCTTTTCTTTTTGGCTTTCTTTTCTAAGTATTACAAAAATTGAAATTCATATGCAGTTTTAATGTCTATTACTTAATAAATTATCCAGAAAGGAAGTTGGCAAATTCTGAACTAAGCATTTATCAAGACTAAATGTTATAACAAACTAAGTATCATAACTAAATTGTTCAATACCAATATCTGGACTTATTACTAATCAAAACAGTTGTCACATTTAATTTGCTTCTGTGTGAAATAAATGTTTTCAATACGCAGTAAATTTTGCAGAAATCCACTTTACTGACAAGGTGAGTTTACAGGGATGATTGTGAGTTCATGAAAAAATACCTGAAAGTTTTAAAGAGAAAATTGTGTGGGAGGGGGACGTTTTTCTTAAAAACCAAAGCCCCTATCTATTAAGCACACCTAATTTTATAGTTATACATGTTTAATAATTAATTGCCTTTCATAAACAAACAAAACACATTTCATTTTTTTGAATAGTTGCAAATTGTTTTTAGTAAAAATATTCTGCATGCATTTAATTAAATTGTGAATGAGTAATCAAGTTACTTTTGCGCTGGTGTTGTACAAATTATCTCCAAAAAAATATTTCAAGGAGAAAGTAAAAGTCCAACTGAATTACTGTTTGTTGTGCAAAAATATTTATGAAGTAATGAAAGTTGCATTTGTTACTGAAAATATGGAAAAGAATTTATCTAGATGCAATACCTACAACTTAAAACTTTTATTTTAATGTTTTAATTAAAATAAAAATAAATGTTGTTTGCCTTTCAACAAGGAATGCCAAGTATCGAAAATGAGAAATATCCTATTCTCACAGCAGATGTAAAGAGATCGCAATTTTCAAAATTAGGGAGTTAAAAGTATGAAAATAGAATATAAAAGAATTGAAATAAACTTACTTCATATTTACTATTAAAAGCTCTACGATAAATATATTATTTTTACAATCCAAATAATTGTAGCAAAAATAAAATTAAATCAGAGCTTCAAATTTTAACTTTTTGATTTTCATTAAAGGACACAGAATTTTGCTCGAAATTCTTTAATTTCTGATTTTTTACTATAAATGAAAAGATATTTCATTTATTTGTCTCCTAACTAATGGTAATAAGCATCAAAAATGAGAAAAATTCGATTCTTATATCGGATGCAAATCGATTGCATTTTTTTAAATGAAGGCATCAAATTAAAAAAGGATACAGATACAATAATTTATTAAAGTTTTTAAAAAATTAGGTAATTTTCGGCATAATCACCAAAAATTCGAAAACGCAAAAAAAAAAAAAAAAAAAAAACGAAGGTGGGAAGATAAAAGCGTAATTAAAAATATTTTATTTCCGGTATTTTCGAACATGAAAATACTAGAATCGATCATGAAAATACCGGAAATCTGGTAAAACACCGGAATACAATCACCTCTAGAGTTTATTCAAGTGGGCCCACCTGGAAAAAAAACCAGGAGGGCTTTTTCGGACAAGGCACGCTTTGGCAAACTGTGATATGAATGCATTTATGAGTTCATATTGTTTTAAAACACTTTTGTATATTAGTCTAGTAAACGAAAGTCAAAATTAGGGTGAAAAAAACAAAAACAAAGCAGTTTTGAAAATTGGCACACAGGTACAGGAAGGTCTGCTGATGAACATACCAAAAGTCCCCGGTGGTGAGGGGGGAGCTCGCAGTGCCACCTGGTGTTTTATGGGTGTTTTTTCAGTTTTCGTCTTATATCTCAAAAACTATTTACTTGCGAGAAAAATTGTCAGTTACTGAATTAAAGAACACAAAATCATCTTTACAAAGCTTTTTTAGTTTTTATTGTAGCTATAATAGGTGCCGAGATATGAAATTTCAAAGTTTGCGAATTTTTGAAAAACTGACCCTTTTTCTATTCTTTTCTGTTTTTGGAGCCTCCTCAATGATTTATTTAATAAGATTATTTTTTCTTTTCGATGTCAAGTAGTGCCAGTCATTAGAGTGATTTAATTTCTTAGAATTGGAAGGCAGGTGGTTAAAGAAAAGGGCGAGAAATGAAGGAGGACAAAAATATGTGCAGGTTTTTCTTTTCCTTCTCCCCCATCAGAGTCCAGCAAACGAAGGCTCAAAATGAGAAGAGGGGCATATAGTTTTGAAAATTGGCCCCCACGTACATTCAAAAAGGGCTCCTAATAAACATACAAAAAGTCCCCGGTGGTAGAGAGGGGAGGTGGTGACCCGTGCTGCCATCTCGGAGTTAAGGGCTGTTTTCTTTTTTTTTTTTTTTTTTTTCAGGTTTTATCTTATGTCTCAAAAGCTTTTATTTTAGAGTGAAATAGTCAGTTGTAAAATTAACGTTGAAAGTGCTTTTTTAAACTTATAGATGTGGAGAATACATTTTAAAGTTCGTGAATAAAAAAAAAGAAAACTGACATTTTCCCTCACTTTTTATAATTCTTTGACTTCTATAAAATTAATTTGATGTGATTTTTTCTCTTTTTGGCAGTAAATAGTGCGGATTGTTAGAGTTATTTAATTTTCTGACAATAGAAAGCAGGAGGGAAAGAGCTCTCCTCTGCACCTACAAAGCAGCGAAAAAAGAGAAATAATTGAAGGTGTTGTTTTTTTACAGTTATTCGTTTTTTGCTAACTAGTATGCGGATTTTCTTCACTGCTTGATTTGACTTCCGTCATTTAAATCATGTCAACATACTAACTGCTGCATAGAACTCGGTTATAACGTCATTCAAGGGAACAGAATATTAACGAGTCAGTATTCGAGTGACTTAACAGGCAAGATACAAACAATAATAAAACGAAATGGTAGACTTCATTGGTGAACTTTTCATTCGTTGTAAGCTGCGCTGAACACTTTCCATTTCACTAAATCCTTCTCTTAATTTACATTTACCCTACCAAAATTGCTGTAAAATTTTAACCATGAACTTGGGGGAGGGAAGAATTACTAAGCTTCTCTCTGCCTTTCCCAGCATTTCTTTATGGTGATAAATGTGATTCCTGCCACCTTCAAATTTTTTACTCATGAGAGTGACCATCCCCGAAGGATGGATATCCCAATTATTTGTAATTCCCTGGGTCCCTAAACGACTCAACAAGTTTTGGAAATAGCAAAGACTAAACAATAACGGTGTTAGTTGTCGTAAAACGACTTTTGAAAAAACTAAATCCCCCTTGCTTTAAATAATCATGTTTGCTTCTTAAAAACCAGATATTTTCCTTGATCACCGTTTTCAATCTTTCATTTGCCAAATGATTTAAGCTGTGAAGGCACCTATTTATGCTGCAAAGGTAATTGTATGCTATTAAATTTAAAGCTTGACTATTTTAGTCTCAAGTCAATAGCTTTTGAGAAATAAGATGCAAATTGAAAAAACAGTTCCTAACTCCAATATTGCGGCGGAGCTCGCCCCCCCCCCCCCCCACCCCCCTCTTTCAATACCACCAAGGAAGAAAAGTACATTTATTAGCAGTATCTTTGGTATGTGCATACCACTTTCCAAAAACAAATGTTTTTTCTTTCTTATTTTGGGTCTTCATTTGCTGGACTATGGTGGTAGAAAATAAAAGAATGAAAATAACACCGCCACACAAATATTTTTTCTTCATTTATTGCCCCCTTCCTCCCCACCAGCCTTCTGCTTTCAACACATCAAAGCAATATTATCACCAGCACTACTGCACACCAAAAACAAGAAGAAGGACTCATATAAAATCAATACCTGAAGTATCAAAAATATAGAAAAGTGGAATATGGTCAGTTTCATTCAAGAACTTTAAAATGTATTCTCCGCACTTAGCATAGTTTAAATACGCACTTTCAAAGGTGCTTTTCCGCAACAGCTGACTACTTCCCTCACAGATAAAAGCTTTTGAGGTATAAGATGCAACCTGAAACAAAAAACAAAGAAAAAAAAACAGCCCTTAACTCTGAGATGGCAGCTCGGATCACCCCCTCCCCTCTCTACCACCAGGGACTTTTTGTATGTTCATTAGAAAACATTTTTGAACGTACGTGGGGGCCAATTTTCAAAACTATATACTCCCCCCCCCCTCTCCCATTTTTAGCCTTCGTTTGCTGGACTCTGATGGGGGAGAAGAAAAAGAAAAACCTGCACATATTTTTGTCCTCCTTCATTTCTCGCCCTTTTCTTCAACCACCTACCTTCCAATTCCAAGAAATTAAATCACTCTAATGACTGGCACTACTTGACATCGAAAAGAAAAAATAATCAAATTAAATAAATCATTGAGGAGGCTCCAAAAACAGAAAAGAATAGAAAAAGGGTCAGTTTTTCAAAAATTCGCAAACTTTGAAATTTCATATCTCGGCACCTATTATAGCTACAATAAAAACTAAAAAAGCTTTGTAAAGATAATTTTATGCTCTAATTCATTAATTGACATTTTTTCTCGCAAGTTAATAGTTTTTGAGATATAAGACGAAAACTGAAAAAACACCCATAAAACACCAGGTGACGCTGCGAGCTCCCCCCTCACCACCGGGGACTTTTAGTATGTTCATCAGGAGACCTTCCTGTACCTGTGTGCCAATTTTTAAAACTGCATGGTTTTTTGTTTTTTCAAACCCTTTATTGACTAGACTATATGTTTAGAATAAAGCCAACACAAAAGTACAAATGACAAAAAAACAGTAATTGGCCACCATACTACAGTTCTTGGCCATGAGATCATTTCATTATTAGCCATTTGAAAACTAAAACGCAAAGTGAATTTAAGCAAAATAATCAGAATACTATTCTAGTTTTTCAGTATATCCGTACATTCATAAGTACCTTCGAAGGTATGGACCCTGAGTTAATTATTGCAAGTTTTGTTCTGAAGTCTGCATGTGCATATGCATGTATTTTGCAGAGCTCAAGAACGGCAAGCAGAAGATTGAAATTTAACACTAAAAGTTTTTATGGGGTCTACTCTTACTTCTACCATTTCGGTTGTATTCCAATAACTCATTGCTTCACATTTTGTGCTTTTTTAGGCATTCTTTGAAAACGGTGAATTTAAATTCTCTACTTACTGTTTGTAAAGATGTTCCCAGATGTGTAATGTTTTTCGTAGGGGCAAGTCGGAAGGAATGGGACAGCGCTGCCCTTATGCCAAAACAAAAAGAGAAAAGTTATGCCTAACTCTTCCAATATATGTAATAGCTTTATGCTTTTGCAGCTACATCTACTGAACAAACAGGTTATAAATAATTTTTCCCAAATTTTTAGCATAAATGCAACTCTCTGATTCATCACGCTGTTTTATTCCTGTCAACTAATTTTAGTGGGGATTTCTTTCACAAATAACTCATATTCCTGATGATGTTTACGCTATAGATTGATTTTTTAAAAGAAGATGGGAACTTTCACCATTATAATCGTAACACTGAAACTTGTTACTTTTTGTAGTCAAGGAATCCACACCAAAATATAAGAGTATAAATAATATCAAATTTTACGAGAGAAAAAAAAAGAAGCTTTTCATCGAGCCAAATTGTAATTATGCCTGTTTAAAGTTTTGATTGTTACGTCCGTAACGCCCAGATATACATTTATTCTAATGGAAACACTTTGCCTTATAAATTTTATACTTAAACTGGGATTAAATTGGATAAAAAAGTTAAGATCCAAATTTGTAACTGGGGATCTACATTTTTACTGATCCAATCACCAGTTAAAGTTTTATTAGAAAGGGTACAAAGGAGGGCTACAAGTTTAGTGAATGGATTTTCTAATTTTGACTATGATTCCAGACTTAGAATGCTTAATATGTAGTAGGCTTGGGACGAAGGCAGAAAAGATGCTTAGAAACATGGTTTTGTTTGCCAACTTCGGGGAATACAAAATGTGATATTTTTCTGAATCCTTAGAGTCTACAGATGAAAAAAAACGCAATGTTCCCCAAAAAATACTCTCTGATTAATTTTTTACGGACCATTAAAAATACATGACAAAATAGGTGAAAATGAAATTCTAGTGGCGTATAATTACTTTAAATATCACAAATATGTGTCTGACTCTATCTATGTATTTATATGTACATATAGATGGATAGATAGAAACTGTTTGATATTCTTTCCGGTGACCTTCCACGATCTCGCGCATGCATCAGGTCTCAACTTATTTTATGAAACTAGGGGTGATTGTGATAAAAAAGATAAGGAATTGGAAGGGATTTTTCTTTTTTTTTTTTTTTTTACTTTGTTTTTTGTTGCATTTCTTTATTTGAGGTGTTGATGTTTTTTTTTTAATTATTATTTCTCTTCCTTATTATTCTAGGAAAATAAAATAATATCGGACAAAGTAGAAATGCTGCTATTGTGCATTTTCATAATCAAACTGTATTTCATTTTAAAATAGAATTGTTCAACAGTTCTAGGCGCGGTTTTCGAGGTTGGACAGTAGATAAATAGATATTTACAAAAAAAAAGTGTTAACAAAAAATAAGTAAATATTTTTTTTAATTTAAATATGAATTTGATAAAAGAAAAAACTTTTGTGTAACGAAAAATAAGAATATGAAAAAACATATTAAAATGCAAATGAGCAGGAAAACGGCATACACGTATTTCGGCATTACAAGGAACACCTTTTTCAGTGCTAAAAATGTGAGTTTATGGATGAAATTCTTCATCAAATTTATTAAATACTAATTCTAAATGAATTATCATGATTGGAAAAATCATTTATGCACATTTGCTGACACAAGAGCAAAACTTCATGCATGAATATTTTTGCACCTTCATGTGCGTCGTTTTGAAGAAGAAAGAGTTTTCTAGCATGCATTGAAGATGTGTTTTTGCACATTATCTAGTGCAGTGGAAATAGTATTTCACTTTTTCATTGTGATGCCAGTATTTATAATGTGTACTCCATGAATTATTTTCATGGAGTACCCATTTTTCATGGAGTGCTCACTGGAGCAGCGTTCCTGCACTTCGTTTCAATTGTAGCTGAAATTTTGTATTTCAGATGAAATTCAGGCTTTTTACGTTCAAAAATAGGTTTTGAGGACTATAGAGCTCCTGCCTTTATTTCGTTAGCCCCACCCTCGAATCTTGTCAATACTGTCTTTGTTTTTTAATTTTGGTTACCTGCTTGCTATATAATCTGGTCTATCGTTATGCTACAAAATCCATTCACAGTTTATATATCAGCCACAAATTTACAAACACTTTTTCACTGTGAGCATACGCATGTATCACACGCAAATTTAGTATTTTATGTAAATAAACGGGTAAATATTGAGTGTAGTTGAAACGACAAGTAAGAAACCAATGTTTTATTTTTCCAACCAGCAGCAAAGTGTATTATAGTATTAATGAGAAATAAAACTGCATGCCAAGTTATAAAACAGTCACACAAAATTAACTTTTAAAATATCGCCTGTTAAAAAATGCAGCAATGTTAAGAAACAAGGAAATTTTTCATGAAAACAAGAAAATGAAACTTGGCCCACAGACTACATAGTCTTGAGCAAAGGAGAGTCAGGGGGACATGATTCAGTTAAATTTATCAAAATGAAAGATGTAATGGGGTTAAATTTTTGCACAGAAAGCAAGACAAGGGGTCATTGTTTTAAGCTATTTAAATATCAGGCTAACCAGGAAATTCACAAAAATTACTATTTTAGCAGGGTAGTGAGAACTTGGAAGAGTTTACTGGAAGTGGCGGTAAAGAGCAAGGGAGTGGATAGTTTTAAGAGGGCCATTGATCTTCATTGGGGTCTATAATTTGACTAGAATCAGCCCAGTTGGGTGCAGAGCCTGTTGCTGGTTGTCGCATTTGTATTTGTAAAGTATTAACACAGGGAAAAATAATAGAATTCTGGTATACAACCAGAACACAACAATCCTTATAACTAATTTCAAACCTTCTTGAGCTATTTGTTTCATTACTGTAGTCCTGGGGGACAGGATATCTCCACTTTTTTATATTATACACGTTGACTGCATGAATACGAAATAATTTACAGCATATCAAAAACTGGCTAAGAGATACAGTTTTTAGCCCAGCTCAAATACTATGAATTTTCTGTAGCTTGTCAGTTCATATATTAACATCAAAGTTCCCACTCTTTGATTTCATTAGCTTAGGTTTATACCTGTAAGCCTCCTACCACACTTTTAGCCATTACTGCTGTTCTGTAGGGATAGAGGCCTTTATTTATAGTCTTCTTGGAGTTAATCTAGCTGTGTAAAGTTCAAAAATATATTACAAAATTTGTTTTATGCATCATTTTCATTTTGTATATGTTCATTTTTTGTGAGATCAACAAATTTGGTTACGCATACAGCTGCATGCCAAACAGATTTATTAAAAACTGATCAAAATTAACAAAGGGAAGTTGAACAGAAATCAAGTAAGAGGAGAAGAGGGAAAAGTTTTCCTACTAATAAAATACTTTTTCATTTCAGAAAAGCAATGAAAAAATACAGAAAAATAGAAATAAAATACCTTTTGCTTTGTATCCACTTCTACTAAGGCTTTCCATTTCTGAATTTTTTCCACTTTACTAAACAATGTAGAATGCAATGAATGAAATGCTTTTATTCCTTTTTCTCTTACTTCAGTAAAATCTTCAAAAGAAATATTATTTTCTTTTTGACCTGAAAGCAAAATTAGAAAACATTATTTGGCTCATATTGTTTAGTTAATGTCAAAATTAAAGAATCTTCAACTAAAAAAATATATACAAATACAAATGCGACGACCAGCAGCAGGCTCTGGGCCCAACTGGGCTGGTCCTAGTCAAATTAAAGACCCCAATGAAGATCAATGGCCCTCTTAAAGCTATCTACTCCATTGCTCCTTACCGCCTCTTCCGGTAAACTGTTCCAAGTTCCCACTACCCAGCTAAAGTAATAATTTTTTCGAATTTCCAGGTTAGCCTGAGGTTTAAACAGCTTAAAACAATGACCCCTTGTCCTGCTTTCCGTGCAAAAATCCAACCCTACAACATCGTTCATTTTAATAAATTTAAATAACTGAATCATGTCCCCTCTGGTTCTCCTTTGCTCAAGACTATACATATTAAGCATTCTAAGTCTGGAATTATAGTCTAGATTAGAAAATCCGTTTACTAACCTTGTAGCCCTTCTTTGTACCCTTTCTAATACATTAATATCTTTCTTTAGATAAGGAGACCAAAACTGAACAGCATACTCCAAATAAGGTCTTGCCAAACTTCTATATAGAGGCAGAAGAACCTTTTTAGATTTGTTTGAAATAGATCTATTAATAAACCCAAGCATCCTATTGGCTTTGTTACTAGCTATGCTGCACTGTTGGCTGAACTTGAAGTCCTGATTTATTAAGACACCTAGGATCCATAAGATTATCTGCCTTACTAATGACTGAACCCTGTAAATAATAGTTTGTATGTTTATTTGCATGACCTAAATGCAGCACTTGACATTTCCCAACATTAACTGCCATACCCCACTTATCTGCCCATTTAGTAATATGATCCAAATCCTGTTGCAGCTTATTTACTTGTTCGTCGTTTTCTACAACCCCCATAATTTTTACATCATCAGCAAAACAATTCATGTTTCCAAAAACATTTTCACAAATATCATTCATAAAAATAATAAACAAAAGGGGACCAAAAACTGATCCTTGGGGAACCCCACTTAAAACCTCACTCCATTTAGAATGGTTACCCCTAACGACTACTCTTTGTTTCCTTCCTGTCAGCCAATTTCTAACCCAAACTAGAATTTTACCCCCTATTCCTATATCAGCTAATTTACTGAGTAGTGCTACGTGCGGCACCTTGTCGAAAGCTTTTTGAAAATCTATGTAAACAACATCTACACACTTTTTGTTATCTAAAGCCATGGTAACCTTGTCGTAGAAATGTAATAAATTAGTAGCACACGATTTACCTTTTCTGAAACCATACTGCAAACTCGTAAACAGCCCATTATTTTTTAAGAAATTCATAATCTTAATTTTGATCAATGTTTCAAAAATTTTACAAACCACTGAAGTTAGACTCACAGGCTTATAATTTCCCGCATTGCCTCTAGACCCTTTCTTGAAGAGTGGTGTAATGTTAGCTAGTTTCCAATCCTCTGGCACTATCCCTGAGTTATACGACGCATTGAATATATTAACTATAACGTCCACTAATTCCTCTGCACATTCTACTAGAATTTTTGGATAAATATTATCTGGTCCCGGAGCTTTTGTGGTTTTAATTTTTTCAAATAAAGTAATACGTCTTCCCTGGAAAATAAAAATTCCTCAAGCTGTGTAGTAGCTTGTGTCTTGCTTGTGTCAATTGTTGAGATACAGTTATCGTTAAAAACACTGGAAAAAAAGTCGTTTAGAACATTAGCAATATCCCCATCATTCTGAATAAAATTTCCATGCTCATCTACCAGTGGCCCAATTTGACTATTTCGAACTTTCCCAGAATTTGCGTATGCAAAAAACTCCTTTGGATTCCTGTCAATATTATCTGCCAGCCTTTGTTCCAATTCTCTTTTCTGAAACTGTACCAAATACTTAAAACTACGCCTAGCCTCACAATACTGTAGCCTATCTGCGCTGTGACCAGTTTCTTTTAACCGACGAAAAGCAGCTTGCTTACAGTTTAGAGCGTCCTGAGTTTTCCTAGTGAACCACATGGGCCAAATTTTAGTATTCACCCCTAAAGGAAAAAAAAAAAGAAAAAACAAAAAAAACAGAGAGAAAAGCTTTAAGCCACAGCTTTATTAAACTTTTTTAAGCTAAGCACAGTATAGGACCCTTTTTTGGACAACAATGGATCCAGTACAATACCGAATTTTGGATTGTTACCGAGAATTTCAACATGGCAGACGTTTACAAAACTATCGCCTTAATGAGCGTTTTAAGAAAGTAATGCATTATCATGACCATGGTTTTCTTTTCCACTTGGATATAAATCAAGCAAAATAGTACAACAAATGAGGTTCAAATCAAGAAGATTGGGAGGCAAAACCTATGGAAAATTTTCCAGCGCAATATTTCGAAATCTGGACATTTTATCAGTTTTGGCTTAATCCTTTCCTCTACGCACTAAATAAATGGACACAGAACACCTTCTCACATAATTTTATATCATCTGACTGCTAATTGGAGTTCAAATCAATCACAACCAATGTCGCAATGCAACAGTTTCTCTCCGATAAGCCCAGCAACACTTGATGGCTTCACCGCTCGCTATGATCGATGCTACAGTAACCTGTAGCTAATAAAATCACTGGATTATAAAATCAGCCATTTTTTAAAATCAAATCTGCATGAACCAAATCTTTATAATATTAAAACATGTTAAAACCATCCTTTTTTAAAATCACCACTGCCGTTTGATAAAATCAAATTTTTGGAAAGTGTATGCTAAAATTTGAAAATGTGTTATTATTATGTTGAAAATGGAGAGTGCTTCCGAAGATGAAGAAATCACAAGGCCAAATTTGCCTTCTTCAATATGTGCTAGAAAATCACTTGATATTAAATAACGCACTTAGGAGCAAATAGGAGATAATGTCGAAAATTACAAGAACATTTAAAAAATCTCAAAAAATGCAGAACTTTCACTTTCAAATTCTGTTAATCAAACAGTATCAACATTGTAAGATTCTTGTGCAAATAAAAAAGTAAATCATATTTAGTTCACTATTTTGAAACTTTTAAACCATATATGCAAACAGTAATTTATTTTTCAGATAATTGAACAAGTGGCGGGCACTGTACCAGGCCAAAGTCACGCATATGCTTTCTTGAAATGGAATGATTTACATGAATTTTTCAATGATGACAGATGGTGCTAAATGGCTATATAGCTTTCATCACATTTTCTTTTGGATAGATACATTAATTGATTGGATAGATATTAATGTAAACAAATTGATTCTCTGCTGTATGCATAGCATTTCAAAAGTCTTGTTGCTCTTGTTTATTGTTTTCTTTTTATATTAAGCGCAATGGAGAGAGAAATACGTCTAGCTGACTAAAATATGAGAAAGAAGGAGGGTAAAATATTTCTGAGTATGTTTTCCAGACAATTGAGCTTCCCAGCTCAATAAAAGTACGCATGTGATTTAAAGGACATTGGAGTTGAGAATTATTTTTTTCTTTGATTGTTTTGTTTTCTGTTTCTTATTTGGATACTTTTGAAAACTTCAATGTTGAGGTGTCTTAGTAAGTCACTATGAAGTTTGGGGTGCCATTGCCTCGAGAGATTGGACTTCTTTATTAACATTCAAGACAACACAAGAAAGATTTACAGCACAAAGAGAGGAAATAACACTCTAGGGCTCCGGCGGGAATCGAACCCCCGACCTGTTGCTTGCAGGGTTGGCAGGTTTCTGCCGAGGCGGTAAAAACCACCGGTAGAAACCGGTTAAAACCGGCATGGCAAAAACCAGTTTTTGCCACATTTTTGGCAGAAACTGGCAGAAACCCAAAAAATGACATGAAAGTAATTACAGACATAAAATAGATAAAACACAGGAGAAACAATTAAATGTTAACCTAAGTAAATTTACTTATCAGATTATTACCAATCAAAATCAAAAGTTACATTGTTTGCACTTTGCAGCAGTCGATAACATAATACAAGTTTGGATGAAATTTGAAAACCTAAACAATTTCTTAGTTTGTTATGTATAAATGAAAAATTTGAAAAGATTCTCTCAACCCCAGCTCAGAACTAGCTGGCATTGCCATTAAAGTATAAGCAAGATTTATGAAATGTTCATCTATTGCACATTTTTTTCTTCTTTTAAGGCGGAGCTAAAATTTACGAGTTGTACTGTACCAAGTGCGGTCGCTCGCTGGTATTCTAAGTTCACATTAGCTACCAGTTTTTTTTCGCTCTCTTTGCTCTATAAGAGGATTTTTGCCTCCAACTCGGTTACTTTCGTATTCCATACTGAAGAGTGCATAATAAGTACGAAACTGCAGTCCATGGATCGAAATAACCGAGTTGGCGGTGTATTGCATGTTCCTGTTGCTTAGGGGCGGTTACTCACTGCTTTATACTTGAAAGTAGCTTCATTCAGTTATGTTTAGAGTTAAATGGCAAGCTATTGATTTTTAGAGTTAAATAAAATCAGATAAAATCTGGTATTTATTTTGTATGACTATTTAATATGCTACCTAAACTCATTACACTTAATGTAAACAAAATAAAAAATCAACAAACAACAAACAAACAATTCTTGTTAGTCACAAAATTACAAAGTTAATATTTCTAATACGTAGCAATATCAATAATGATAAACTTTACTTTGCTTCAAAAATATCAATATAATTTTTTTCTTATTACATTGCATTTTTGAATATTAATTATTTTATCAAGTTTTACAATAATGAAATTGATTTTTATTTTTTAGCTTACTTGGTCTAAGGTTTTTAGAAATTACCAGAGCTATAATAGACATTTTTTAATTTCTGCCAAATTTTGCCAGTTTCTGCCGTTTTTTACCGGTTATAACCAGTTTCTGCCACCGGCAGGGCAAAAACCGGTTTCTGCCGGCAAAAAGCCAACCCTGGTTGCTTGAGATGCGAAACTTCTACAAGTGAGCCACCGAGAGACCCATTCAATATGAAAACTTCAATAAAGACGGTAATTGCAGGAAATGAGAATGAAATGTTTTTGAGGGCATTATGCAGTTCTGAAACTAGTCGCATAGAATTATAATTAGTTTAAATTCGTTGGCATAAGTTTTTAATTAAAATTGCATTGTACATAGATCATTATTGATAATTTCTCCTTTTTCTTAATTTCATATACATAATATTATTATTAAACTTGGTCTTCTGGGCATATCATTCAATTTCATGTATGTAGATAAAATTGTAGTGTTTTGCTTATTTCGCTCACTTGTAATAATGTCACATTCTTGATATTAATAAATATTAATCAGTAGTACATTTTTTACAACTTAAAAATTTGGAGCAAATTTTATTGAGATGCTGATTTCACATGTTTTTTTGTAAAGTTAACCTTTATGGATGAAAATGCTTAAGACGGTGCTGACGTTCCATTTTGAAATGTTCAGTACAGTGGTTCCTCGTTGTTTTCCAGGCTCTGGTCTTCAAGGGATTCATTAACTATCTGTAAAAGTTGAACTACACCAAAAGTACACTAAACAGCAACCTGAATTCGTGAATTTCCTATTTCATTGATCATGCAGGTTTTAGTGCTTGTTCAAGAGAACATATACAATAAGACAGCAAGAAATTAAAAAGCTAAATTTTATAAATACTGTTTCACAATAAAGACAACTACAGTAAAGCACCATTTAAACGTGTCTGAAGAGACTGAATGAAAGAAACTTAAAAACATGTAAATTAATGTACGTAGTGATTGCAAAACCGGTATACCGGTGTACCGAATACCGGTATTTCGAGCTATTTTCAAATCTCGAAATACCGGTATTTGCTGAGGCAAAATACCGGTATTTTCGGTATTAGCGAAAACAAATGAATAATTTTTAACCGATGAGCTTTTCATTTCATTTATTATATATTTACTGTTACTTTACATGAGTATATTTTTTCATCTAAGGGATGCTACAAAAAGAAATTGTTTGATGCCATAATCAACTTTATGCTGCAGTCACTAAACGAGCACGACACTCCACTGGCCAAAGAATTGTACAGTGCTTTGAAAATACGCACAGAGGAACGACATAATGAAGTGGAAGATATTTTGAGGTATTTGCATAATTTTAGTGAATTCAAAAAAGAAACAGAGAGAGAAGGGAAAAAATAAGCGATCAAATGTTGTCACATTCATTATAAATTTCCTACAACATGGTTTGGAAAAGCAAGTCACAACTCTTCCTGAGCAAGAACAAATTGATGAAGATAATATTGAAGTGGAAGAAGAATTGTCTCTCCAGGAAAGTTACAGCAAGCCATAAATAAGAAAATTGCCACAAACAGTACTAGTATAGCACCGAAAACAGATGTTTCCAAAACCATCAGAAGAGAAATACAATTATTTGAAGTCAGCTGCTGGAACTATATGTACAAAAATTCGCTCCTGATGGAATGACAGTTGGATAGAACGCTTTGTGTTTTTTAATATCTTATTTTAAAAATCAGCAGTAAAAAAATTTCTTTTTTTTTTTAAATTGATATTGACACCAGGCAGAATTATTTGCATTCTACTCAGTGGCGGCTCGTGCCTTAATTTAGTGGGTGGGCCCGCAATTATATGTTCCCCCAGTAATGCTTACAAAAAAAAAATGAAGGAAACAACTATTAAACTAATGCTGAGCGACATAAAATAATATTTAATTCTATTAATACAAATTTGCATTGCAAAATTATCTCATTTGATTTGATACATAGGTTTTATATTTTAAATGTTATACCAGCCTTAAGCGATCAATGTAATGATAATAACAATATTTTTCACAGACGACATACTTCCTATACATCACTAATGTTTCTCAAAGCTAGCTCTCAGAATTTTGCCATTTTCGGACAGTGAAAATATTCATCACATTAAAAGTGTTACGCCACAAGTCGGTGCCATTACTCAAACATTACGGGACTGCACTCAAAAAGAAAACGAACATTTCTGCCTAAAACACACCCTCTCACCCCCTAAAAATGTCGACAACCTGCACCATGTGTTTTTGAAAGCCTCTATCATCAAATTAAGGAACTCATAAGGTAAATGACTCGATATAGGTATGCTTACATTTTTTTTTTTAATTTGGATACAAATGTTGCAATTTCAGTTCATGAAAAAACAAATCCTAACGGTGTTTCAACTTAAAAATGTTACTTTTATAGCCATAATATTTACATTAACTTTCAATTTTAATGTATGTGTATGCTTTTAAATAAATTGGAATACACTGGCTTGAACAGTTATGGTTCCACTCACTTACCAATGTATGATCGTATACTCAAACTAGTGATGAGCTGAATCGAATTATTTTCAGGAAATACACACATGTACAAAACAATATTAAAACACTTATTTTTCTTACAATATAATCTGGATCTTGACTTACCGATTCGAATAACATTAAAATTAAAACACGGATAACTGACTAATTTGATTATGTTTGTCAGAAATATTTGATTAACTGATAATTAATTTCTTTTCGGATACGTGATTTGACTGATAGTCATGGTAACATGCTATATGTTAGAAATAAAAAATCTTGTAGAACGCCTAGTTTTTCAGAACCATTAGGTATCGTTATTAAACTTTGATAGAAATTTTTAATTTAACTACATTGCTTTTAAACAGTATTTAATATTTCATATATTGTAAAACTTCAGAAAAATATATTGCAAAATATAGTTGTTAAATGTTGCGAAATTTTATATCCACGTGTTTCCTCTATGAATTATGAAGCAATTTGTAAAATAATAATAATTTAAAGAATAAGTGTATTATTCATTTATACATTTTAAGCTGAATATAGTTTTTATATACAGTAGACGTTGATCCACTCAATATTTTTATGAACGTTCAATTTCAACGTTTTGTTTTTTCTGGTTACTGCTTTAAATGAATTTGTAGTAGAAGGTTAATGTTACGTGTCAAATAAGATTTAAGAAAAGTTGTAGAGTAGCAAAAGTTTTTATTCAACCTCTAAGTGTTTTTTCGGACATTAAAATCCCTATGAATGTGATAATATTAGTTGCAGGGATGATTATCAAAAAGAGGGGAGGGGAGAACTACTTCATCGATATTTTAAGGGGAGGGTGTTGGCCGCTCTTTGGACGACTTTGGTCCTGGATATAAATGTAATCATTGATTCGGCTAAATAAATTTAGCATTTAGAGCTTAAGAATACTTATTAATTCTCCAAGCATTTATAATGTCACACCCGGAAGGATGACAAAGTTTCTAGAGTTCATACAATACTTACAACACTATGAGATTAAATTCAAACTAATACCAAGAAAATGGCAAACGGTCTGCAAGTCAAAAATAAAGTCTTCACACAAAAATTTTGAGAATAAGAATCTCTGTTCCCAAACGCAAATTAACCAATAAAATATACATGCACTGTATTACAAATAGGTGAGGGGGGCGGTAATGGAATTAGCAATCTCAATGCCTGTTAGTAATAGGTGTTGAAAATAAAAAAGAAAGACAAAAAAAAAGGACTTGTTATTAAAATCATTCAAAAAAAAAAAAAAAAAAGAAAGAAAGGAAAAGAGAAAAACGAAGAGTGCGAAATGAGAACAGGCGAGTTTTCTCCCTAACGCAAGGACCTCACATTCTGCTCCTGTCCTGTACGCAGTGAGGAGACACTTCCCTCTCCACCGCTTTGGTTAGGGACAAAGGGAAATCCCGGGCCAGGGAAGATGGGCCCACAGGTCGAATGTTACAATGGGGTGTCATCAGAGAACCGCTCTTCTTAATCCTGCCACTGCGATTGGCTAAAAGCGGAGTTGGCCGCGGGCCTACTGAGAGCGGCCCTCAAGTTCGTTCTAAAAGCCGTGCGAAGCGCTAAAATTGATGGAGTTAGAAATCTTTCTTGTGCTGTGTTAGCGATGTGCGGGGGGGGGGGGGGGACTGTAGGCTTAAAATATGTTTTGTGCACTACATTTTTTTGGTTTTTTTTTTAGTTTTTTGAACAGAAATACAAAACGATATGTTTTAATTATGTATTAGTTTTTCTTCCAATTTTTCTGGGTGGGCCCGGCCCACCTGGCCCATAGTGAGGAGCCGCCCCTGATTCTACTATACGTTTTGTTATTTTTTGTGTTGAAAAAATGATTAATTTTATCTGTGTTTTTTTCTTTTTAATGTCAAATATTGCTCACTGTTTTGCATTTATTATTATTTGACCAAAATATTTGTTTGTCCATATTATATTTGCATAAGATAATTTATATTTTTGTGTAAATTATTGAACGCTGCAACAAAACAAGTATGTTTTCTTTCTTTTTTTTAAAAAATTCAAATACCGGTATTAATACCGGTATTCCGGTATTGGCGTTTTAAAAATACTGAATACTGGTATTGTGTTTTTGCTCCGGTATTGCAATCCCTAAATGTACGTTGTACTCTGCTAGGACAGATTAGTTAAACAAAATCTTACTTTCTGTCCCTTTTCGAAATTCACAAAAGCAAATTTGAAACTTTTATATGCAAGCATCTAAATTACATAAGGGTTTGGGGGATGGGGACAGTGAATTTTAATTTAAGGGCCCAAAAATTGCGTATAATAGCCCTTTCTCAAAAGGAATAATTGTTAGATCCTGCTGATTTTGGTACTGGAAAGATCGGAAAATACCTTGTAAGATGATTTCCTTCCTATGGTTGTGAAAATTGCTATGCAATAACTTCACCCAGAAAAAAGAAAAAAGATACAGGAGTTTTTTAGTTAGTAAACATTACTTTAAATTGGATGAATAAAAATGAATAGGGAGGCGGGGGATAAAACTTTTTGGATGATTGATAATATAATTTTTTCTTTTTTCTTTGAGTGGTATTACTAGAGACTTTTAATGTTGACTTAAATCTAATCGGGACTTTAAGAGAAGCGTTA
The DNA here is from genome assembly GCA_038373865.1 of Uloborus plumipes. NCBI lineage: Eukaryota > Metazoa > Arthropoda > Arachnida > Araneae > Uloboridae > Uloborus > Uloborus plumipes. The sequence continues at coordinate 163,614 of JAXGGA010000913.1, forward strand.
CATGACATAACTTTTATTCATGCAGCAATATTAACTGAAAAAGCATTTCACTATAATAGTAGAACTCAACATTTCGATTCCTGTTTCAATCAGGCATTGAATATTCCAAGTTAAAAAAAAAACATTTTCAAATAATATACAGGGTTATTATAAATGATGGACCCCTTTTTAAAAATTCATATTTATTAAAGTTATCAACGAAAATTAACATTCTTTATATCAACGAAAAGAGGAGATTTGAAATTTTTTTTCATATATAATCATAAATGTTCAATGTGTCCACCGCGTGCTGTACGGCAACCATGACTTCTTCTTGTGACACAGGCGGTCTTCCTCTGCTTTTCCTTTTACAAACACTACCAGTCTTTTGAAACTGCTTAAACCAATGGCTTATGCTTTTTTTAGTTGGGGCTTTAATTCCAAATTTGGCTCGAAATACCCGCTGCACTAAAATTTGTGACGCAGTTTTTACAAACTGAAGAACGCAGAAAACCTTTTGGTCTACGGTCGCCATTTTCTTCAGCTGCGCCAGTAAATCAAATTATAATCTAATCCGGTGCAAACTCTACTGGTGCGCCCTCTTTTTGCAGCTTCATAAAAAATTTTTGCACTAAAAAAAAATTTGAAATTTCATCTTTCCATTGCAATAAAGATTGTTCATTTCGGATTTGTACTTTAACAAATATGAATTTTTAAAAAGGGGTCCATCATTAAGAATAACCCTGTATATTGGATTACCGTATATACTCGCGTATAAGTCGAGAAATTTAGTCCAAAAAATGAAGTTGAAAGTTAGGGGGTCGACTTATACGCGGGGCAGAATTTCCGAAAATTTTTCCCGAACAACTTTTAGAAAAAAACACACGCAAAAACGAGAATTTTTCCGATTAAGTCTAACTATTTAAAAAAAACGCTAAAGAAGTAAATACTCATGCATTCTACTGTATTTTTGCATGGTTTAATTGTGAAATAAAGAATAAATAATTACAATAAACGACCGACGGCGCGAAAAGTGCGGGAAATGCCGTATTCGCGAATTTTCCGATTGATGGTGTTTATCTCTTTGAAACGAATGTAATACGGTCACATCGCAAAATTTTATTGATAATAATGCAAAATAAAAGCAACAGATAGCAAAAATTGTAACCGTAAAATTGAAATCCTTACAAAAACCGCGATCACAAAAATGAACCCTTTACAAAAATCGCGATCTCAAAAATGAACCCTTTTTGTGAAAAAGAATAACAATCGTGCTATTTTCAACACAAGAATGCTCACTGCATTTCATTTTCCTTCTTTTAAAACGTTTATATTCAAAAATCGCGGCAAAACGTTCCCGGATCGGTCCCGATTTACAAAAATCGCTATCGCAAAAATGAACCCTTTTTGTGAAAAAGAATAGCAATCGTGCTGTTTTTGACACAAGAATGTTCAGTGCATTTCATTTTCCTTATTTTCAAAACATTTATATTCAAAAATTGCGGCAAAACGTTTCCGATCGTTTCAGAAAGTGCGGTCTCGACTTATATGCGGGTTTTCGATTTTTTTTCCGATTTTTCGTCAAAAAGTAGGGGGGGTCAACTTATACGCGAGATCGACCTATACGCGAGTACAGTAAAACCTCTCCAATACGGACACCTAAGGGGACCTAAATATTGTCCGGTTTAAAGGGGTGTCCGCTTAAGGGAGGGACAAGAAAAGTGAATACAAAATTGGTTTTTACATAGTTTAATTATTACAGAGCAATTAATTACACATATTAAAAGAAAACTTATTCCCTGAACAAGAGCTATATCTTTGTAACAGAAAAATAATGAATTGAAATGAGCTTTAGTTCATTAAAAGCATTTCACCACTGAGGCCTATTAAGTTTGTTAATTCATTAATGGGTTCTTCCTCATTTTCTATTTTTTCTTTCAAAGTCAAAGCTTTGCTACGACAGTTTTTCTACGTGGACGCGAATAGAGGACACATGATGCAACAGGGTCAAACGAGGTACCTCTTCCAAAACTCTAGAAATGAAACTAAATCATTCCAAGCAGCTTCACTTCTCCCTGGCAGTAATACCCAAGAGGCCGCATTCTATCAGTAGAGGTTTTAATAAGACTTAAGCAAAATCACGTTCTCAACATCTATCGTAAACACTGAAGAGCACATGGCGGCAGGACCCTATGATCTATAGTCCTGACATGGCGGACAGTTTCTCTACTCTAGGGAGAAGACTCTAGGGAGAAGATCAAAACATTTAACCAGTTTACCGAGCGGAGTCGCACTCCATGACCAACAGCTGTATTTCTTAGAATCCGAGCTATCCCCAAGAGTAAATTGTATTCTCTACGCTAAACCAACATTCGCTTTCCACCTCAGCAGACTTTTTCCTGTCAAGTTCTAAAATGGTAGTGTATTTTTGTGGTTTGTTGTGGAAGAAGGTGTGACTAATTCAACTTGTGGTTGCCTATGTTTAACAATCTCTGTGTTGGAAGTGAACTGAAGCAAGTATTTTCAATGGATCTTTTATCTTTTTTTCCTCCCAACAAGAAAAGGGACAGATTTCTCCGAACTTGTCCGTCGGTGTCCGTTTTAATGAGTAAAGAAATAGCCTTTTTGCAAGATAAGCTGTGTCCGTGTCCGGTTAAGTGAGTGTCCGCTTTAAAGAGGGGATTCTTAATGGTTTAACCCTAGAAAAAGGACGGGAAAAAAATAAACTGTCCGTAATGAGGGGTGTCCGCTTTGAAGGGGTGTCCGTTAAGCGAGGTTTCACTTGGAAATTTAATTATATCCACACAAAGGAAGCTCACTATTTTTGCCATGGATCTTTTTTGGCTTAATATTTTTTTATTGGTGCTCGGATAATCCACTTCGTTTGCTTTTTAAGCTGTTCGCTTCTGTTCCTGTTGCTTTTGTCGGACGTATGTGCATCCATAAGCTCAAAATTTTACGCATTGAAAAAGGCGTTCCTTGTAACGCCAAAACACGTATCTGCAGTATCCCTGCGTATTTGTGCTTAATTGACGTTGGATTAAAACTTCACTATTTCAGCACAAATTTAATTAGATTCTTCATATGCAAAGTATTTTATTATAAAAATGGATCCTTCGTAGAATGTTATCTCTAAAACATCAGGCACAATCTTTTTAGTGTGTGTGTGTATGTGGAATAGTGCTTCTGTCAATTTTTAAAGTTGAAACAAATCTGTTCAAAAATTGCTGCCAAAAACATTTTGAACCAGCAACATGCATACAGAATTGCCTAACTGAGCCATATTTAGGTGTATCAGAAACTGGCAAAAGTGCAGTGTTTCAATGATTTGAAATGTCTAAACTTAATACATATGTACCAAGAATGGTGGATTATATTAATTGTTAGCCTGGTTGAAATATTATGCGGCAAAGTAATTTGCATTAATTATTTATTGACAATGACAAAAAATAAAGGAGTAAAATAGCATGAATCATAATTTTATAAAGTGCTTTAGAACTGAGCTCAACATTTTAAAGATTTGAGATAAATTACTCACGGTGCAAGTCTTCATCTTGGTGGGTAGTAACATAAGGTAGTGGTTGCACATGCTAAGAAATAAAAAAATAATCTAAGTAAAATCTATTAAAATACAATTTTTGCAAATCATGAGAGTTCAATGCAATATGATTCAAAAAGAATAAATTAATAGAACAATCGACACTGTTTTAAGAACTTAAAATTCCCTATTAAAACAGACACACACACAAAAAAAAAAAGATGTTTTGAGAAATATTCTCATTATTTGCATTCATACATGAGTATTTTTAAAAGAGAGAAATATTAATTAAAAAAAAAAAACAGCATGCTCTATCACTGTTAGCACCAGAGTATTACCAAGAAGAATTTACGACATGTGCACTTGGCGA